>QMFG01003797.1:0-37967 GCA_003314545.1 Ramaria sp. MG151
TAAACGAACGTACGGTGAACTTCCGACGGCTCCTCGGATATGGTATTCTTCTTCGACAATCCATATCCGAACAGCAATAGCGAGGGCAGCTGTCATAAACATTATGCTTGTGATGCGTGAGAACTGATTATATTCGAGAGTCGGTAAGAAAATCCATCAAACCATAACGCAGGTTGATTCACCAGAGGAACATAGATGTTAGTCAAGAGAAAACTCCGTAATTTCTTTCTCCGTTTATCCCTTGGGTTCAAATTGTCTAAGTCTGCGGCGGGTGACTCTCTATTCCTCTCCGCCTCGTTACTACTCGTGCTCTGGCTTGTCTCCCGCCCCAAATTGGCGTGCACCAGCTCAGGGATACGAGGCGTCCATGGAGAACTCCACCCTGGCGTCTTGTTGTGAGAAATAGTACTAGGTAGAATGGGAGAAGGGATGGGGATTTTAACATGCAGAGACTTTGAGCGGGAGGTTGGTGGTGGAGAACCAGCGACCATCTCGCTTTCGGAATCTTGGGGGATCTCTGAGAAAAGGCGTTCGCAAGAAGTAGGCCACCGCGTGCGAGAAGGATGTGAAGATCCTGGCTGGTGTCGTTTCTCGTGCGTGGGGCCCTCTTTTTTGCTTTGTAAAGACAACGAGTCCAGGCTCTGTTTACGCTGTATCTTAGGACGTGGGCGCGGGAAAGCATATTTCCATCGATTATGGTCATCCAGCGTTATTAAGGACACAGAAGGCACGCGAGCGACTAAAATGCCAGATGGACAGGGAGGACGTTGCAAGTCAGACGAAAGACAGTCAGACGATGGAGATTCTGGTTCATCCTTGGCCCAAGCTTTTGTCGTTGCCACATCGGTTAGAGCACAAACCGTATTTAATTGACACTTACGAGGGGAGGTGACTACAATTCTGGAGGAAGGTCTTGGCCCAGGCAGTCGCTCGCCATTTGTGTAGTCACGATACCTCGTCGTGGATGATTCTGCGGCAGACGGTGGATTTTCGGTGGCCAAAGACATCTCAAAAGAGAAACAAAGGTATTTAAAAAATGAATATGGTATTGTGCTCTACGTTCGTCGATGGTGGGTGATTTAAGTGCGGCACCATGTCAGAACCAGCACGAAGCCACCCGTCACAAGTGTCACACTCACACTACGAACTCAAATAAACCTTTTGGAAGGGATAACTTTTTTTTGGCATGCGAGAAATAATTTGCCAGCTGCGGCGAGGTTTAGTTATCCTTTTAAATGCGGGCTCGGGCTTGAAAATCCTGGAACGTTCTCTATTCCCCTGGAGAAAATCTTGAGCCCTGATATGTAACTAAGCTGGTTACCTGGTAAATGCCCGAGCCGATTCTGTTGGGGGCGAACTTTTATGGCTAGAAATTGCGCATACTCGCAGAATATACGAGGTTATTGGGTTGAATTGATTTCTTGAGAAGCCTTACAGCTAAGCTTTGAAGAGCAAAACCAAGAGATAAAACGGAGGAAGAGGTCATTACTGTAAGTAAAATCATTAAAATTGGACCCTGCCGGATAGCACGTGCACATCAAAATGAAATATTGTTAACCAAGATATTTGGATGGCAAAAAAAGTGTTCCAATGTTCACAGCTGCTTTCAAGACAGGTAACCACTGCCAGAACCTTCAATAAATCTGTGATTTACTGGCGATGGAATAACGGAGCTTCAGGAGCCTACAGTTTGTTGCCGTGTGAGAGTGTTCTTATCACCCACGAAATGCCATGTTCCTCTGGTCTCTACGACCAAGAGTTTGCCAACTTGTGTGAAGTGTTGAAAACAGCCACTTGTTGATTAGCATGCCTGGTGGCAATCCTGGATAGCTCATATCTTCCCTGCGGTGACCTTTCCCTGGTGAGAATATTAGGGCCAGGGAGGAATCCTGGCTCATCTGGTACTAGCGCGAAGCATCAAATTCCATGTGCAATTAGTTTATGCCCTGCGTCCCATGAAACTTATCGTCGCAACTCATGGGGCCAGGTGCTCGGGACCCGGAGGGTTGATAGGGTCATGGTAAGACCTTGGGATATGGCAGAGTAGGGCCTTGATGCATGAGTCCTTGAGTGGTGTGTAGGGCTCAACGAGAGTTACGATGTAGTTAATCGGTAAGTTCTCATTGAAAGTCTCTACGTCACTGCACAAGCTTCAGCGTAATTTGAGCACGTGGGACCTGGGCTCTCTGGTCCGAATCTGTGAACTGGTTATCATAGGTAATAAACGATCAGTATCAGGATAGGACGGATTCACCTCCCAATAAGATGGAAGTAGTCATAGAGACCCGTTTCTACTTTGACAAACCGAAATTGAACGGTGTCAAGTTTGACGCATATCCAGTCCTGGTTCTCTGTATATCAGGGTTGAGAGCAAGTTGAATCATCGGGTAATTCTAACGAGGTCGGGATCTCACGCAGCGACACCTTGGAGGCTAATATTCTTGAACAAGCAGTTACGGCTGGCTACCTGTCGATGACACACATGGTTTATTTCACACCTCAAAAGGACAGTGGGATTTCCCTGAGCAGCTGGCTATAGAGAAAGTTGGTAACGTAGCGTCCGTCCCGAATTTGTCTGTCTGCACCGGCTGCACAGAAGGATGATGGGTTCGTCCCCTAGACGAAGAAGCAATCAGAACGCATGAGAAACGCATGAGATAAGGTGAAGGATAGACTTCACCTTCGAATATTCTTCATGTCTTACGTCGACACTAATGCTACTACATTACGTTCAAGAACCTGGAATCTGAATCTACCAATAGCGCTTCCATCCTCCCCACGGCTAGTACGGGGGATTCGCACGTAACCTCCGATTTCTCCCCTACGGACAACTTCCTTCCTCCGAGTGTCACGGAGTGCTACCTCCAACCCCACACCCTCGTGACCCTCAATGCCATCTGATCCGCTGCGATCCGGTTCAAGTTCCAGCTGAGGAACGAAGGTAAACGGCAAGGTGATATGACAATTAAGGGGAAAGTACTCGAGACGTCCCAAAGATGGTCTCGGAGGATCATCAAATGGAGCTGGGAAAGGTAATATAAGATGTTGTTTGAAAAATGGCGTGGGTGACCCTGAGGGTGTCGTAGAAGATAAGGGATTGAGTCCCCAATTGGTGAGGACGATGACAGGTCCGTGGGATCGCCTCAAGGCTTGTAGACACCGTAGAACTTGCCCCAAAGAGTTAGACTTGTGGGCTTTTTGGGAACCGAAATGTTCAGCCTGCCATTTGTCTGCCCAGTAAAACGAACTGATGGAATCCACAAAGAGTAGGCCAATCTCTTCATCTAGCATTTGATCTACGTGATATTTGGGAAGATTGATAAGCGTGGCGACAAGCTGGAGGGATGATGTCGGGCGAAAGACATGCAAACGGGATAATGACTCGAGGGCAATCGAGGATACAGTCGAATTTGGATTGTGGGGCAATGGGGGCAACTGAGTCTTCGAAAATGACGTATTAAGGCGTGTCAACAAGATATCATGTAGGCGCCTGGTATCCCAGCGGCCATCGCAATCTAACACAATAGCAGATCTGCACCAGCCGCCGAGGTGAACGGCGCGTTCAGCATGGACAGCGGTCGAGGTAACAAGAACTTCCTTTAGCAAGATACAAGAAGCTGCAAGGTGATACAATAGTTGCGTCTTCCCAGAGGCAGCTGGGCCTTGTACCTCGATCACGTCGCCTCGGGCAAGTGGCGACCAGGTACCAACTCCACGACTTTCAATCAGGTGCTTATCGAGAGCCGGAAGCATCGTGGATCCGGGAGGATCAGCTAAGAATGTCTGAGGAACAAGACAGTTGAGATGGACTACTGATAGAGGGGCATACTCTGATAGTGAACGGTATTAAGCAACTGGACGAATCTGTTCAAAATCAACGAGCTCGTGATAGAAAAGATACCCAAATGACCTGCTGTGCCGTACCCGAGGGAATGCCCTTCAGCATCTCTGCCATTGTTGGGATGCGAGCCATGTGACTACGGGATCATAAAGTGATGGGCACTCAGATAATGATTCCATACCTGGCTAGAAATTTTCATAAGGAGGGTTGAGAAGAACCCACCTGTTTTGGGAACGAATAGGTTCGACGAAAAGAAAGAGAAAAGGAGAGAAGACGCCAACTCCTACAGTTGATTAGTGCTCTGAGCTCAGATGATTGAAGTCTAGCGAGTTACGATGTGACACCGTGACGACCTAAATCAGAACACGCCTGTCTAATATACTTGCCTCGATGGCGAACCCGGTTCGCGCTCCAGTGCGGCGGTCGACATCCTCGTTGCCGGCGGCGGCGACATCTCCACCGCGGTCGAAAGCTCCTCCAACGCCCTCGATCATTTCCAAAGGTGCAACGGCAAGGTCAGCAGTCTCTCCTCGTGCTAGTCCATCAACAAACGGACGTCCGAAGACATCGTCAGGAGCAGGGCCGTCGCCGCGCTCGAGTCCTGTCCCGAATGGAGAGTTGCATGCGACTGGTCGTGATGCTTTAGTTGCCAGCCTGAAGCGAGAAACTGACGAGAAGGAAGAGGTTAGTATTCTAGCAATTAATTAATTGCGCTTCCTAACTATTTAGTACGAAAGCTCCTACTCCGTCTGCATGAAAAGGAGGCCCAGCTAGTGGAGCTCACCACCGAAAATGCTTCTATAACTTCTGCACTACACGGGGCGGAGTCACGTCTGGCAGAGCTTTACGGCGACCAGTCTAGAATGGAAGAGGACATAGCTACCCGCATAGAGATTGCGGAAAAGCTGCGATCGCAAGTCCGCGAACTAGAGAAGGAAAAACGGGAAGCTCTACGTAGATATACAGAGCAAACTGCGACGTTTGAAGCGGAGCGTCACGCACTTTACGACAATGAGCAGCATCTTAAATCTCGCATACAGTCGCTGACAGCCGTCAGAAAAGCCCAGCAAGAGGCTTCTGAGCGACCAGTCTCCCCTGTACCTTCCATCGCCCCTTCCATTGCGCTGAGCGAAGCCCCATCAACGTCTCCAGTGACGCCAATTGCTCCCCCCCAAACGAGAGGAGATGGCGCTGAGGTCAACGAGACCGTTGAGGCCTCAGACGGGCCAGAAATTACTGCTTTGAAATTGGAACTTTCAACACTGTCAACGAGTCACGCCTCTCTTCAGACGATGGTACAAATGCTACAAACAGAGCTTGCCGATCTGAAGCGCGTCAACAACGAACTCCAGGAGGAGAACGAGAGCTATGGCCTGTTGTTGATGGAACGTGCTCTGAATGGTACAGGTGTTGACATGCTCCGAGATATGGGAGGCGATGAATCAAGTATTCGTTCGGAGACAATCAGTTATGGAGATGCGAGGAGCGTTGCTGAAGAAGGAGAGAGGTCCAGCTTGCGATCTGCTGGGCGATCAGTGCTTGACCGTGTATCAGAAGATGAGGAGTCCCCGGAGGGAGACCAATCACGCCAAAATGGAACACAATCTCTGGCCTTCGAGTTACAGGCAGAACAAAGCTTGGAACCTCCACCTTCATCTCGGCGTCGTCGTACTCGTCCCAACTCTGCGTCTTCGCCATCTCGTGGTACTCCTATTGGTGAATCCCTGGCGGATCTCCCTATTACTGGTCCTGGACTCGACCTTGCTGCTGAGCTTGGTCGAGCAGAAACCAAGGACATTTTGGATGGCCATCCTCCTTCCTTGGGTGCAGACCATTCACCATCCAAGTCTCGATCCTCTCGAAAAGTTTCTGATACTGGCATGGAACCGGGCAAGGATGCCTTTGGGGAGGTCAGCGCCCTCAGACAAGAGGTTAAATCACTCAAAGACGCAAACAAAGCACTCTCTTTATATGCCAGCAAGATTATCGACAGGATCATCATGCAAGAGGGCTTCGAGCACGTTCTTGCTGTGGACTATGAACCAGACAAAGCTGCTCGCTCACCCAAGACTCCTGGCGCGTTCGAGGAAGTTTTGGCGAAAGCCTCGCCTTCAAAGCCCAAAACAAGGCCACAGAGCATGCTGGGTCGTTCATCCTCCGTGAAAGCAAGTGGCAACACTGGCTCCAATTTCTTCAGGTTTCCTGTCGCAGGCGAACCAGAAAAACTAACTACATTCACCAACACACCGCCTTCCCCTGCGCCGGATGCCAAGAGAAACCGCAGGTCATTATCATTAGCGGACTGGAAGTTCAGTGGTATGTTTGGAGGGGGGAGTGCGCCAGCACCGGACAAGGGAAAAAATCTGAAGCCTTTGACTCTTCGACCTGGCGCTGGATCTGCACTTGTTGGTGCACGAAAGCTTGAGAGCCAGGAGGATGAGGAAGATAGGAGGGAGCGGGAGCGGTTGGATGCGACCATGAAGCTAATGGGCATTGAGAAGCCCCCAGACGATTCCCCAGCTCCTCTGATCGTGAAAACTCAATCTGGTCCTTCTGCTGCGAGCGGGAGTGGGGAAGCGTCAAGCACGACCCCAGTTTCAGCCAACCGCTTTTCATCATTTTTCCGGTCATCAAAGCAGCCAGTGAATTCCACCTCAACGGCACCTTCAGCATCCCCGCCTGCACCTCCTGCCAATCTGACCAGTGAAGCGTTGGAGCAAGCAGAAGCAGAGTCAACACTTGCTTCGCTGGATGCACGTGAGAAGATGCTGACAGTAGAGATAGCGAAAGGTGGGAGTGGAGGTTTTACGGAGCTCAATAGTGCTGGGCGGATAAGCCTAGGTGATCAGTGGCGAAGCCGAAGGACGAGGAGTGCGAGTGGCAAAAGCCACGATAGCAGCGGAGCCAGCACTGTCTGGAGCGCAGGCATGAAAGGTGATGACGAATAACGCGATACCATTGAGTCATCTGATCGAATTTCGTCTTTATGCCGGAAAGGAGATGAATAATCTGACTTGGGGGGAGGGATACCATTGAATCACCGTACTGGATTAACATTCACTTGGCCGACATCGGTAACACCTAATCGCATTCCTTAGACTCATAACATTTATGGCTCACTGCCGTTTTTTGTTACCCGCAAGTCGCATCGCATTGATCCTCTTGCGTCACATCATACCTTGGAACTTTGGGATTGTATTCAGTCCTTCATATGTTGGACTATTAATTAAATATAACTCCGTGTATACCCCATTGAGCTCAGCTTGGCTGGTGAGCTACCCGATGATGCATGATGAGGGTGTTCTGGGCATGGGTTCGAATCGTTTGAAAGGGATTCGACGCGAAATTTTTGTCCGCAATGATCAGTTTATGTCGCAGATTTTCTACTTGGCTGGGAGGAAGGCTGATCAGATAGGGAATCCTTCGATCAGAGGGTTCATACACATACAATGCGCGCTTTCGTTGGTTCATTGTGAGAGAAGCATGCTTTCCCTCACCGATTTGCCCGTGGCGGCGCCTAGGAAGAGAGGGAACAAGAGTGTCAGGGTCGTGTGGATGGGGGCTCGCCGTCTGATCTGGCTGAATTGTAGGGCCATCCTGTGCCTCGACCGCAGCTAATGCCTCTCTCACTGTTGCCATGTCTGTAGATAGCATACTCTTTGCCGTACGTTTTAGCCGCCTCATATGAGACTTTGAGTATGGCGCGCTCGAGGTGTCTAGCCCTGCGAGTGTGATGATGTTAGAGGGTGTGGCAATGACTTGCAAAATGCCGCTTACGGCGCATAAAAGCATCATGACGGACTTGCTGCTTGTCCTTCTTCTTCGCCAAGCTCACCTGTTCTTGTTTAGATGAAGAGGCGAAATTGCTATTTCTCTGCAAGATATGGAAAAGGACATGGTTCTATGGGATTAAAGCAGATATTGGTATGACGGATAGCTACCTCATCTGAACAATCATTTTGTGGTACTGAAATGCGTCGTGTGCTTTGGGTGTGTCTTACGTCGCGCCGTGTACGATCTGCAGGCTGTGAAAAAGGTGTTTTTAGTCTCAGAAGGCTCGCAGACTGATTAAAATTTTGTTCAGACCATAGGTATTTTGGAGGTCCGCGCTGTCGGAAGTGTATTACGCCGTGGTCACGTGTTTCACTTGGTAACACACCAGATCTCAGCCAAATGGCTTAGCGGTACACGCAGAGTTTGGGAATTAGGATCAGCCGCGTGAGTTCTTTCTGCACTATAAGCAAGTGCCTTGTCATGACCGCGGTGACTCGGACACCAGAGCTCGAATTTGATGGTTGAAGGGCTGGACTGTTAGACTCGGACCTAGTCACCAGCCTGGCAAAGTGTCGAGAGTTTGATTGCCTTATCGGTATTACACCGGTCAGAATGTGAGGGATCTTCCTCAAGTAGGTGTCTGGAGGTGGGTGCCATGGTCATGGTTTCGATCGATCCGTCTTCATTTCGGCCACCACGCCACAAAGGACACCGAAAATATCGGCCCTGGTCTCAGCTTCTTTGTCAAACACCGTAGGAGTCGGAGATGAACGATGCATTGTTGGACTTGTCCAGGCTCGGGGAGTAAACCGCTATTACCTGGTTTTTGATGCTTTGGCGAAACGGGTACCAATACCAATAAACTCATGGAGATTTCACTTAGGACAATATAGCAAAAATAAGACTCCATGAAACATCTTAACAAGTCAACGAACACTCAAGTCGTCTCCGATGCGCCGATCTCAAATAGACTATCTGGCGCGTAAACTGAGCCCACGTGTGAATAATGGATCAAGATTGAAGTCGTGTGGCGTGCACGTGTCCTCTTAACAGGCAACCGGTACCGTCGATACTCAGTCTAGTTTATGGAGGCCATCTTTGAAACCTAAATGATTAATTGCGAAGGTCGGGCACGAAGTCATTGTGGCACAATCCCGCGGGAAGACATGAGCCGTTCCAGCCATCGTAAGGGATGCTCCGCTCAGCATGGAGTTAAACGCGCGTAGGCTCGGCAAACACAGGGGACTTCACGCGCTCGCCGGAGACAACGCTCATACAGCCCATCAGTTATATGTCGTCAATGGGATTGCCATGCGCACTGCAATTGCGCATGGGTTTCTGCCATCCCGGGTGCCGCTTGTCAGGCCATGGCGCACCTAGCGTGTCCCCTGATTATCAACTCCCGATCTCCAGGCCGTCTTGGTCCGAGTGCCTTACCATGCACTCGCTCTTCGGCGCACTGTTCTTGACCCATCATTACGTTATATTCCTGCCCCGCATACCGCCGTCCTCCGGGTCAAGGAACACTTGCGGTATAGTCAGTTCCTGGACATCCACTCACACTTCAACCCCGAACTTTTTTCTCGAGGGTTTCGAGGAAGCCCCATTGTAATCATGTTCTAAACTGATGGTCTTCAGAACATGATCCTAGAATCCCGAGAATCGAATGCTTCTCACAAATCAGTATCTTCCAGGTTGCGCTGCGTGTCGGAAGTCTGATAGTTGAGCATTCCAAGTTTGTCACACTTCCATGGACTGGAATCGGTGTTAGCGGATGGAATTCCTTCATTTTAGTCGAGGAGGGAATTACCTGTGCGTGCACGAGGAACTGAGCATCCCACGAGAAGCTCGGAAGTCGCGTGGTCATTTTGAGGTGTATTTTTAACCCCACAGTTCTCGATATGCGCTGCTCCAATTTAGACAGACAGTTGCACCATGTATTCCACGGTTGCCATCCATCCAAATTTACTGCTGCGTTATCTTTATTCGACCCCTCTCCTAAATGTGGAGCCTTTGAGCATCGGAAATGTACTGGTGATTGATGAATTTCGTCGGGAACATATCTACACAGTTGATAGCCATATCCCAGGGAGATTCCGGATGGAGCAAGTGTCAGTTTTACACAAAAACCTGAGCTTGGTGGGACGAATGTCCAGGAATGGCAGTTTTTTCAATCTCCGAAGAACTACGACTCGAGCAACTGGCAAAATTTACTCAAATGTCTCCACTTCCAAATGGAATGCCGCTGGGGGACGACGACATCGATTATACTGATATTGAGGAGAGGTACTCATAATGATATCTGAACATTCATCACAATGACGGTCACACTAGATACAAAGTCTTACCCATAGAAGGGTTCGAAAACGTCTTAGTGGTCGATGGAGTACCCATAATCGATAAATCCAAACTGGAAAGGCTACTCTCAAAGATTAGCAAAGAGTTTTTGCGCAAGGGTGCCCCCATTAAACCAGATGCAATGTTGATGCCCTGGGATACTTCGGGGAAGAGCAAAGGGTGAGCACTGCTACGAGTCTGGGTAGTTTAATCTAAGTCGAGGAATTGTGCTAGATATCTTTTCATGGAATTTGGAGATGCAGATGAAGCATCATTTGCTTTGGCGGCGATGCAGGGATTCCAGATTGATTCCAAACATACATTTATTATAAATCGCTTCTCCGATATCGAGCGATATGTTAATATGGAGCCAACATATGTCGAGCCGCAGCCAGAGGAGTACAAGCCTCGTGTGCGTATGTCGAATGACCATTTCAACCTAACCGGACAAATATTTTTTTACAGGAGCATCTTCGAGCGTGGCTAGGGGACCCCCAAGGACGTGACCAGTACGTCACATACCGTGGAGACGATGTTCAAGTACACTGGCATGGCAAACCCTCCGCCACCGAGGTTGCCTACGAGAGAGCAGTCCGTTTTCTCTGCTATACCCATAGCATACATAGATTTAACTGCAATTTAGAACTGGACGGACTTGTATGTCGCATGGTCACCTCTTGGGACTCTACTCGCCACGTTACATCGCCAAGGAGTCCGTCTTTGGGGAGGATCGACATGGCAGCCTCTCCAACGTTTCGCACATCCATTAGTGAAACTCATTGATTTTTCGCCATGCGAGCAATATTTGGTCACCTGGTCACTCGAACCAATCATGGTGCCAGATGGCGCTCTTCAGGGACCACAGTACTTCAGCCCAGAGGACCAGGACAACTCTATTGCTGTCTGGGAGATCAAAACGGGTAATCTCCTCCGCACGTTCCCTGCGGCCAGTGCGGGGCCTGGTCCGAGCGCCATGGACGATGGGCAGAGAAAACAGGGCGTATCGTGGCCTGCGTTAAAGTGGAGCGGGGACGATAAATATGTGGCTCGTGTAACTCCCGGTCAGCAAATCAGCGTATATGAACTACCAAGCATGGGGCTTCTGGGCAAGAAAAGTGTTAAAATTGAGGGCGTTGTCGACTTCGAATGGTGCCCTCTCGGTGACAAAGACCGTGACGAAGGAGATAAGACTGCTACCGCCAAGGCAGGGTCGACTATTGCGAAAATACCTAAGAAGGTACCTAAAGAAAACATGCTGGTATTCTGGACACCCGAAGTGCAAAACCAACCAGCGAGGGTGACTCTAATGAGCTTTCCCAGTCGTTCAGTTCTTCGTCAAAAGAACTTGTTCAACGTCACTGATGTACGTAAATCAGTTCTTTTGACATGCCCTAACATTGACAGCTGATGGGATGAATGTCAGTGCAAACTTTATTGGCAGAACCAGGGAGATTTCTTGTGTGTTCGAGTCGACCGCCACACGAAAACTAAGAAGTCTATTTTCTGCAATTTGGAAATATTCAGGGTACGAGAAAAGGATTTCCCCGTTGAGGTTGTGGAACTAAAAGGTGCGGAAATCGCCTGGGATTTGATCATTATACACATTGTGGCACGCCGAAAAAAGTTCCCAATTCATCTTTACCGTTCTTTTCCGACCCTCCCTATCCTCCCTCTCCTACTTGAGATCCGAGAGAGGCTCACACGCAACGCATAATCAGATACCGTTACAGATTTCTCATGGGAGCCACGCGGGGAACGGTTCGCAATTGTCTCGAGTAGTGATCCTAATCTCGGCAACCCCGGCCCCGGTACAACAATCAAGACAGACGTGAGCTTCTACCAACTGGAACGGGGAAAGGGTGACTTCAAGCTGCTCAGTGTGTACTCCTGCTCTCTACGTGTATAGCTTTCTGATTGCCATTCTCGTCGACTTTTGACCTTATTAACCTTTGTGGCCTTATCTTTGGGCCGACTTCGCTCCGGTGAATTCGTTCCGATTTGCATCAATTCAGAGACGTTACCCAACAGATCAAGCAATACTATCCGGTGGTCGCCCCGGGGACGGCATGCTGTACTCGCTACCGTTGGATCCTCGTCTAAGTCTGAGCTCGAGTTTTGGGACCTTGACTTCAATCTAGAGGACGTGGGGGGACGGAAAGATGTCAATCAAATTGCATCTAAGGAGGAGTGGGGTAGTGGCATCCAACTCCTGGGAAGTGCCGATCATTATGGGGTCACAGACGTAGAGTGGGATCCTTCCGGTCGTTATCTTGCGACCAGTGCGAGCGCATGGCGACACACGGTATGTGGTTTTAGGTTTACAGCTTCGCGTTTTCTATCATTGCAACCTAATTCTCGATCTGGAAACTTTTTCCCTGGTCCCACGACGCCACTGACACATTTGCGGCAATCTGATTATGCTAGCTGGAGAACGGATACGCAATATGGGATTTCAAGGGCCAGGAATTAGAGAAGCACATTCTTGACCGATTTAAACAGTTTCTGTGGAGACCTCGGCCACGAACGTTGTTGACCAAAGAACAGCAGCGGGCAATCCGCAAAAATTTGCGCGAATATAGCCGCACGTTTGACGAGGAGGATGCGGCCGAGGAGGGCAAGGTCAGTGCGGAACTAATTGCACAGAGGAAGAGGCTTGTGGATGAATGGAATGCCTGGCGAGCGAGGTGTAAGCGGGAAATGTCGGGAAGCAGGAAGGTGCCCAAGGTTGGCACCGCCCTGGAGGAGGGAGACGAGGAGAAGGAAGAGGTAGCCGAATGGATCGATGAGGTCATAGAACAAACTGAGGAGGATGTAGTTGAGTGAGGTGATGGTCCATGCTTGAGCGTGTACTGCACCTGTGAAAATTTATCTTTGCAGCCTAAGTTTGGCTGGAGATCAGAGCGTCCGCAATTAACCTTTACGCTAGGGGAAGACTTCTAACCCTGACGCAACCAATTCCGTTAGCGATCTAAGATTTAGAAAGCCACAATGATCCAGGATTGTGGCGTTTACGGTAATCGCCAGGGTTCGTGCGGGAGATCCCGGACCCTTGATTCAGATAGCCTGCAAGAGTATCCCAACTCATTCTTCGTAATCTCTAATTATTATTCAAAATTTCTTTTTTATCACAGACTTCGAAATTTAAAAAAGCTAATCAAAAATAATCCCAAATTAGCGATTCACGCATCCATCTAAAAGGTAGCAATCCTCGCAACCCTTCGTCTTAGGACTTTCCCACCTCTCATCTCTGCTCCCTTCGTCCAACCTACTCGTCCCCATCGCTGTGTATGGTTCCAATGACTTCTGCAGTAGCATCCTCCTCGACGCTCTGGGCGCAAGGTTCGCTTATGTCAGCTCTCTGGTTTCGTCGTGCTGAGCCTCTATGTATAGCTTCAAAAGAATGGGTCATTCCTGCCAAACCAAAACCTGGAAGGAAGCCCAAGAAGGATCCTCCAGCTCCTCCTGCAGAGGAGTCCATGGAGGTACGCATTACGCGCTCAGTCCACCCCGAGACGCGCTGACTTCCCGTGGTCTTTACAGCAGGACTTCAAAGGCAGAAGGGTGCAAAATAGGTGAGTGTTGTGTGCCACCCAGTCTGCCTGCATCGGTGTTCATGACTTGATCCCTTTAGAGCCGCACAGCGCGCCTTTCGCGAGCGCAAGCAATCCCAGTTGGCAGATCTACAGGCTCGCGTTCAGTCCTATGAACAAGGCGAGATGGAACGCAATGTCGCGTTGCAGAACATCGCCAAACGTCTCAAAGAGGAGAATGCCGCCCTTCGCAAGGAGAACGCCTCCCTTAGAGATGAGCTCCGTAAATTCAGGCCAGAGCCATCCCCCGAGACCGAACGCAAACGCTGGAGGGAGGGTAGTAGCACACCACACGTGCCGAGGGACACTTTAGCAAGGAAACGTATAAAGACGGACGGTCTTTCCACTCTTTCGCCAGATTCGGTTCCGTCCTCCGCCATGTCTTTGCTGCCGTCCCCCTCCTCTCTAGTCTCCTCTCCAGAATCTGATAGTGCTGCCTCGTCTGTCCCTAACGACACCTATTCACCCATGTCCTACTCGGCTCGCTCACCCAACCCCCCCTTATATTCACAAAACAACCAACAACCTGCAATGGCCAGTCTTTTTACTGGTTTCTCTGGAAAGGTTCCTGGATGTGTCAACGAGAGCCGAGGGACAAATTCGTTCGATTTTGATATGGTTGACTGTGGTTTTTGCTCTGACGACACTCCATGTGTGTGTCGCGAACTAGCACTTCAACAGGTTGCCGCACGTATTGCCGTGCATGGAGACGTTCCTGGCTCGACCCCTTCTATTCCTAATAACACTACTTCGACAGCCCAGGTGGGCTCACACTCACCCCCGGAGGTCAAGATGGAATCAAGGGGGAGCATTAGCATTAGTTCAACACCTCAAATCCCCCCTGCTACAGCCCCTGTTTCCCTTCCATCAAATAACCCCTCCATTCTCGATAACCTCCCTGCATATTCCCCTCCGGTCCCCCTCCCCCGTCGTCGTTCGTCAGAACAGAACGCACATGCGTCTATCTTCCCCGTCTTCCCCCCACAGTCTCTGGCGCAACGACCTCTCCGCCCTGCTCAGCCAACGACTTCTAACTGCACCGGTGATCCTTCTAACTGTCCAGCATGCGCCGACGACCCCTTTGGTAAAGCCTTTTGTGCAGCCCTTGGAGGATCGGTCAAGGAGTGCGGCAGCTGCCCCAACAACAGTTCCTCTTCCGACGCAGGGTTTGGCAATCTAAATATGAATAGACCTTCCGGCTCTGGTTCTGATTGTGGCGCATCGTCCGGCGCTCCGAGATCCGCATCTTCGGCATCCTCTCCAGGCCATCTGTCAACGTCCGAAACAATCCCCTGTAATACCGCATGGGCTCAGTTGAAATCACATCCCAACATTGCTTTCACTGACCTGACACTTCTCGCCGAAGTGGTGGCTCGCCGCTCTAGCTGCACCGGATCTCGCCTCGTATTATCCCCCGACCCTGAAGTGGACTCGCGACGGTTGTCTGATGGTCGACCTGTTGACCCCCTGAGGGGGTCAGATGATATGCCCATATTACTTACTGACCCGCACGCACAATACCATGAGCGGACACTATCTCATGGACACCCCAGCCACGCCTCATCTTCCTCGGGACTTGTTCAGTGTGGCAGGCAGCGCGTGCTTGAAGTTCACGCTGAAGGTGTTCGAGATGCCTTGGCGTTGCTGGATGGACAGTATCAAAGAAATTGAGGCTTTCAACACCACCATCTATTTTTTACAAGGAATTCCAGAATTTTTCTAACTACTGCCTTTGATACATTTATCTTAAGCTTTCGCCTCCATCTGCATCGATATCTGCACGGTATGGGTCTATGCTTAAAGGGCAAATAATACTATAGCAACGGAAATGATACTCCCCAATCTTCAGGCTTCGCTAGTATCAGTCATATTCACTCTCTGTATTAGACACATCATCATGTAACATATATCCCAATCCTATGTCAGCCTTTGCCCAAGACAATGCTTCTTCGACTTGCTGCCACTGTTCGAGCTCAAATAGCGTACGACTCACTGTACGTCGAACAGCGATTCTTCGTCGGCGCTCCTGATGTGACTCCACACGACGCCCCATTTTCGTCGGCGGGTTTCCCCTGTAAAACCGTAAGTACTGTATCAATTCCCGAAGCGGGGCCCCCCGAAGCTCTGGTGGGAATGGCGCCACAAGAGGCCAGAGGTCAAGAAGTAGTGACCTAGCTTTCTTGTACGCTTTTACAAACCAGAATGCACTGACCACGGCATCAACAGCGGCAAAGTCAGGTCTGACACCGCCAGCCATCATTTCGGTGAACGTTTGTTGTGCCAAATCCGGCTGCCCTAGCCTGCCGAACCCGTTGATGAGGATCGTGTACATGATGACGTTGGGTTTGACGCCAGCGAGAGAGGCACGCTCCATAACGTTCCTGGCCTCCTCCATCCGTCCCAGTAACACATTTCCCTCAATCAAAGCGCTATAATGATACATGTTTGGACGAATGCCTCGAGCAACCATGATATCAAAGGCACGTTTCGCCGATTCAATGTTGAGTTTGACAACCGCGTCGCGTCTGATGCGGAGAGCAAACGTCATACGATCGCTCATGACATGCCGTTCTACAAGGGTTTCAATGACAGGCCTAGAAAGCTTGGCGATCCGCCTGGGAAAAGAATCTAGGGGGATTCCGGCAGTAGGGTCAAACTCCATGGCAACTTTTGACAATCGATGTAGCGAAAACCGAGGGGTGTGTCCAAAACGTACTCGCTGAGCTGATGCATTCCAGCCGCTGGTTCGGATGATGTCGATTTCTCGACATATGAGACTGCGAAGGATAATGTTGAGGTGCTGCACCGTGAGTGATGCCTCGTTCGCTGGGAAACCTGTAAGAACCTCTAGAACCTTAAGGAGGCTTCGCGGGTCCATGTGGTGTACATCATGTAAACATGTGAGAATGATCTGAATGGTAGACGGCTCTGGTAGAAAAGAGGCTTGTCGCATGATACGGAGGACCCGTCGCATACCAATGAGCCCCTTTTCAGGAAGTACAGCTCGTAAAAGCGCGTTGAACACATCGGTGTTCGGGCATACGGAATGAGCCTCCTTGACGTCGGGCTCAATGGTTTCCGTCCCCTGGCGGAGAAGGTGAAACTCATTCCTGTCGACGGAAAGATTGTGACGTTTGCACATTTTGTAGACCAAAGAAAGCGCAGAGCTTGTTCTGTTGGCGGTCGAATATGCGGTGATGAGGGCCACTACTGTGTTAGCATCAATCTGAAGACCGGCCGATGTCATCTGACGATAAACATGCAAGACGTTGTCCAATTGCCCCTTATGGCGTGCCAAAAGCATCAGCAAGATGTTGAATGTCGCGCTATCTGGGACACAAGAGGAGCCGGAGTGGATTGATTCTGCTGATGTAATTTCCTTTTGTCCGTAGTCTCCATTGGCCCCACCACGGCCGCTGGTGAAATTGGGGGAAATCGTGAATAAATTTGAAACACGAAGAGCACCGGCGACATCTCCAGCGTCGATGCGCAACTTCATAATCCCGTTCAATACCATAGTGTCCGAATTCACCCCAGTACCCTGGAGAGTCTGGAACGCCTGTCCCTCTACAGCGTCATTCAGTCCGAGAGAGCGATAAGCGTTGAGGACGACGATATATGTCGATTTGTTCAACTCCAACCCCGATTCTTGCATTCGGACAAGGTAATCTCGAGCACGACTGAGGTCGCTGTTTCGAAGATGGCCCTCGACGAGAAGATGGTACGATCGGCGTGTGGGTTTGAGCTGATAGCGGTCGAATTCGTCGAGTATAGCGTCAAGGAGACCATACTCCTGTGTCTCGATGTATGAGCGCATAGCCCAATTTAACAGTCGCACGGTCCAAGAACCAGTCATCCTGTGGGCCATAGTAGTGACCACTCGAAGATACCTCCAGTGGTTGCGAATGGCGAGCTGGTAAGCAATTTGTTCGTACTGATTGTGCGGTAGGACAAGGCCTACACGTTTGGCGACATTTAAAACGTGCATTGCATGGCCTGGACAGGCAGCCCGGATCATTTCTTGTGAGAATGTACAAGTTCTTTTGGCGTTCGACAATATTTCGGACTCGGATGACTTTGCTTTGAGAGTGGCAAGAATCGATTGTCTCGACACATTTGCAACGGACAGCTCCTCCACGACAGAAAGAAAGGCAGCTGTTTCGGTTGAAAACTTGGACAAGAGAGCTCTTGGTACCTTGCCTGTGAACTTGAACTTCGGATGTTCTACGGGAAAGTCTGGATTGTGCTCCTGTAGTGAGGGCGCCTGTCTGGGATGTGCGGGAAGGGTGAACCATCGAAACGAAAAGTCAAAGAAAACGATTTTAGAAGCAGCTGCTTGTTGGAAGTGCCTATAACCACTGCCGGCTCTACAGAGCATGTGCCGACAGGGCGTGAAAAGTTCAAGTTAGAGTCGATCCGTGCTTGGTGACCTGCCAAGATGCCAGTTACAAACTTCAGCAGAATAATAGAGGGTTAAAGGAAACCCACACATCCACCAAAAACGCGTAAGGAGACCGCTGACCGCGTCCTTGAGATGAACAGGCGAATACTTTTAATGCGGTGACCCAACTGTCTGGCACGGACCGATCCCTTGGAACTGGTTGTGCCAAGCGTTCGTGATCACAAACCTTTCAGATAAGTTGTTTATCACCCCACACTGTGCTTATCCTCGTTATAGACTCCCGACTATCGTATTTCGTTTTTAGGCTTTGCCAAAAATATTTGATTCGGCTCCCAGGATTCTTTGTGTTATCCTAGTGTTTACGTGGATTTCCAGTTGTGTATACCTAAGTCTATATGAGGTGAAGCTGTTTCAAGAATGAAGGTCTAAAGCTTTGCTAATAAGCACCTGTGTCCGTGACGTACAGCAATGTCCATTAGAGCTGCACTGGTAGCAGCTGGTTGGTACATATAAGTACCTCGCTTGCTCTGAAGAGTGCCTCTGGGCCATGTAGTACTCATGCTCACGGCGTGTGGTGTGACCTCATACTTTGTGCCAAGTCCTCCCATGGTCTGGTCATATTTATAATGGTTGTCTGTATAAAAATATTTGCATAATATAAGGTCTCTTTTCTTTTGGTGGCGTTGTATAGGTCACGTGGTGTAATATAAAGTCTAACACTCTAACAGACGCTTCCGACTGGGTTCGATTGGCGTGCAAGAATGGGAAAGACGCAAAAAAAAACTGGCAAAAATCGTCTGGACAAATACTATAAACTTGCAAAGTCTGTAACTCTCGTTATTAATGGTAAAGCTATTGATCTAGTTTTCAGAGAACAAGGTTACCGCGCACGTTCTGCGTTCAAACTTATTCAGCTCAACAAGAAATACTCCTTCCTTGAGTCTGCCAGATGCTGTATAGATTTATGTGCAGCTCCTGGAGGTTGGCTGCAAGTCGCTAGTAAATACATGCCAGTAAATAGTGTCATCGTCGGTGAGCGTCCTCCACATAGAGCCACGATTGTTCTTTCTGACATGCAAATTGTCAGGCGTGGACCTAGTTCCTATTAAACCTATACCTCGGGTATTTACCTGTGTGGCAGACATCACGACACCGCAATGCCGCAACCTCATACGGGGGGAATTAAAAGACTGGATGGCAGACGTGGTTCTTCACGACGGTGCGCCGAATGTTGGTACAGCATGGGTCCAAGACGCATATGGTCAATCGGAGCTCGTCCTGATGTCCCTGAAACTCGCCGTGGAGTTCCTTGTGAAAGGTGGAACTTTCGTAACGAAGGTGTTCAGGAGCGTGGACTATAATAACCTCATGTGGGTCTTCAACCAACTCTTTGGCAAAGTCGAGGCTACAAAGCCTCCTTCCTCGAGGTGAGCTGCATTTTCTGAGCTGTTGTGAGTTCTGACTGGATGTATTCTATTTAGAATCGTGTCTGCTGAAATCTTTGTCATTTGCCGCGGATTCCTGGCTCCAAAGCACATTGATCCACGATTCCTTGATCCGAAGCATGTCTTCAAAGATCTCACTTTGACTCCTGCAACAATAGACAAGGGCGTCTCAGCAAACAATGTTCAGGCCAACGTCTTTCAACCTGAGAAAAAACGTCGGAAAAGGGACGGATACGACGACGGCGATTATATCCTATTTAAGACTACAGGAGCAACAGAATTTGTCACTGGTACAGATGCTATCACTTTACTCGGGACTGTGAATAGGATTACATTCCAAACGGAGCAGGAAAAGGAGTGGGTTGAATTCAATTCAATTTTGGAAGGGCTATCTGATAAATATACCCATACAGATGGCTGACAATGGATGTCACGACTCCAGAAATCCAGGCCATCTGCGAGGACCTGAAGGTTCTTGGTAAAGGCGATTTTAAGGCATTGTTAAAGTGGCGAACTGCAATTCGGGAAGAGGTATGTCTTTTCCCTCCTGACTTCTACATTGGACCAATGTATACAGATCGGACTGGATGTTAAAACTAAAAATGTGGACGACCTGACTGAGGTCGTCGAGGTCACAGAAGCATTGGACGAGCAGCAAGCTATAGAGGAAGACGTAATGCACTGTTTCTCTCTCAAGGAGAACATAGCTGATAGTCTTGTGCCAGCTGCAACGTGTCAACGATGAAGCTGCTGCCCGTGCAAAGCGAGAACGAAGACGAGCTAACGAGATCAAGGCTCGGACGATTCAGAGAATGCAGCTTCGTATGACTGCACCCATGGATATCGGTCTCGATCTTGAAGACAAAGGTCTTGATATGGGACAAGAAGACGTATTTGACCTCGGGAGCGAAGAGGCAGCACGACGGAAGTCTAAGACATCGCGTACGGCCATCGACCTGATGGATGCTCTAGACGAAGAAAGCGCCGATGAGGCTGAGGAAGATGCCACAGATGAAGAGTTGAGCGGAGACGAGCGACAGGAACGTCGAGTTCGCGCACTGGAACAGGAGTTGGATGGACTTTATGAATCCTATCGACAGCGAAAGAGTGAGCGGGACGCAAAGTTCAAGGTGAAGCAGGCAAGGGAGAAAAATAAGGAACGAGACGGAGAGTGGACTGGATTCAACGCGCAGGGAAGCGACGAAGAGACGGACGAGGGTGAAGACAGTGAGGAGGGAGGGTGGGAGAAGACTGCTGAGGCAAAAGCGAGGGTTGACGAGGATTCATCTGACGCCGAATCTGACCAGGATGAAAAACCTCCCACGAAGAAGAGGCAGGGGGACGACATCGCTCAACCGTCAACACGCAACAAAAGGGCAAGACTAGTCACCAAACTCGATGAACCGCAGTCAGCCGCGCAGCTCAGTAAAGCGGTCCAGGTCTGGTTTGAACAAGATATGTTCAAGGAGATGGGTGACCTCAGCAATCCCTCTGAGCAACTTCCGGCAGGAGTGACAGGTGATTCTGAGGATGCTGCAAGCGAGAGATCACTAGAGAGTACAACAGATAAGGTTCGTTCATTGCATTCACTATACTTACAGGCTCTAACACAACAAAACTTACAGACGGTTGCATCTGATTCAAGAGATGATGACTTTGAAATTGTCCCTCAAGATTTTCATGACGATGATGACACTTGGGATGTCACGAATGAAAACGAGGACGAGATTAAGCAAGCTACAATTAAAAGTCCGTAAAACACTCCCCAGATTTTGACCATACTGCTGATCAGCCTTGTTTAGAATTTGGTTTAGTCACCCCCGAGGCTGTAACACTAGCGCAGCAACTTGTAAATCGCGAGAAGACGAAGACACAGCTTATCGATGAAGGCTTCAACCGGTATTCGTTCAATTCACGCGATGGCCTGCCATCCTGGTTCCTTGATGATGAGGCCAAGCATTACAAGACAAACCTTCCGGTGACCAAAGAAGCTGTTGCTGCCCTTCGTGCCAAACAACGAGCATTGGATGCTCGACCCATCAAGAAAGTTGCTGAGGCTAAGGCCAGAAAGAAACATCGTGCTACACTACGCCTAGAGAAAGCCATGAAAAAGGCTGAAGGGGTCAACGAGACCGCGGATATGAGCGAGCGAGAGAAGGCGAGTCAAATTGAGAAGCTGATGAGAAAGGGGTTGTCTAGTGGGAAAGGCAAGCAAGCCAAGAATCAAGTCAAGGTTGTCGTGGCCAAGGGCGCACACAAGGGCTTGAAGGGAAGACCCAAGGGCGTCAAGGGTCGATACACAATGGTTGACGCAAGAATGAAGAAGGAGGTGAGTTACAATCCGATGTGTCACCTATGCCCTCACTAAACTGGCACTAGGTCCGTGCCCGGAAACGAAAAGAGAAAGCTAACAAGAAGCGCAAGCGTGCTTAGTTGTCAAGATGTGTTGAGCATACATGGGTCTATATAATCACGTATCATCGATATTTGGGATACTAGTGTTACTGCGCTCCTGTTTCGGATACATAGCAGAATGTGTGATCTTCTTCCTAGCTCTTAACCAAGTTAACCGATCGCAGGCCCCCAAAAATCTGTACCATGCGGATGTTACATTCGGCTCTGAGCATGTCACCTGATGAAGTATGAGCTCATGTGTGGAAGAATATGAACAGGCTTACGAAACAACTGTTTGAATGCTGATTGCTTTCCACATCAATATTGTTTTCAATTGTAACATCCACCTGCTCCGTCGTTGAAAAGTCAGCAAGGACATGGGACGACGCTTGGATAATTGCATCTGTGTCCAATATATATCGTGTCCCCTCGTATATCACATGAAGAGGTGGTATGGGCCGTGACGAGAAATCAGGATGTTTTAAGCTGCAAATGTTTCCTCGTTCAATTTGTGGATATGTAGTGCAAACATTTACGCACTAGTGGGTCAAACATGAAGCGTACTCTCGAAGCTCTGAAGGTTCTGACTCTAAAGGGATGGGGATTGATTCAAAGGATGTTAACTGCACATCCATGGGGCTACAATGGAAATCAGAGGAATAGTGAGAAGGTGAGAGATAACAAGGCAGGGGATATATGGCATAATGCGCACTGGTCGGGTAATATGACGTTGACAACTTTTTCGACACCTTTCTGCAATCGCACAGGTTTGTCTAAAGATGATCCGAATGACCCTGGCGATGGAGAGGGTTGATCCATCTGGGAAGGCTGGGCATCGGTGAAATACTCGTCAGACAATGACACTGATCCAGAGACTGTGTTTTGTTCATTGTACATCATTCGCAAAGAGGTATCAAAAGGATCCTCTGGATCTAAGCCACCTGAACCGGAGTCCTTTCTCCAGGTAGATTGGGGCAATGGGAACTCAAACTTGAGAGTCGTCGAAGTCGTCGGAGAAGCAACTTCTTCAAGCTGCTCCTCTTCCGAGGTCATGGATAGTGTAGACGAACGATAAACCAACCGGCTCAACATGTTATGATTCAAAGACGATGTGTTTATCAATGGATTTGGCAGTCTGGCTGACGGTCAATAGCGTGCAATGAGCTATGGGAGGTGTCGTACTCTGGAATAAATGTCATCCTTCCTGTATCGGCCTTCATCCAATCGAAAAATTTGGAAAATGACCACGAACCGCGCAATGGCGGCAAGAGAGATTTAAGGGCTGCTGCAGGCGCGAAAACAAAGTAGCCAAGCCTAATTTGCGTATGCGTAAACGAATCAGACGAGTCCAAGGCGCCATCTCAATACCCACCTTGCGGTTATCGTTACTTGCTGTGGTTGGTGCACCTCTGCGCAATCTATGTCAGGCAAACCTAAGGCTTTCCGTAGCGATTGAGGTCGCCTGTGAACAAAAGGATATCCGCATCTCATCCAGGTTCCAGATGGTTTATACGCACCCCATCGAATCAAACACCTTGTCAATACTATCTTTAAGGCTGCTTGGCCTCGCGGTGCCATTATGCAATTGACCTAACCAATCACACACTTTCCGGACGCGGTATATATAGGGGGACCCAAAAGAATGATGCAGAAAAGGAGAGGATGTCACAGAAGGATCATCATGGTTGGGGACAGCGGACTCGGAAGATCGGGTCGAAAGGTTGGTGGGTGTCCAATAGAAGGGTAGGCTATCTCTGTTAGTCAGTTCAAAAGGAAACAGAGCATAGTTCCTAGAGGTTATGTGTTTAGATGTTGAATCATCCGACGTCGGGAGATGTGCCAAGACAGGTGGGATCGGCAGCTCATTCTGACCGCACGATGCAAGACCATATGGCCATAATATTATTTGGAGTGGGGGGTAAAAGGAACATTCAGCAAGCAGGCGGGAGGAAAGGACTAACTGCAAACACCTGCTGAGATGTGCGTACAACTAGTCGCTTGGACATGGCTATGTTTCTGGTGTTATGAGCAGAAATTCGGAACTGGCGGATCGAGAGTAGTCATTTTGAGAAAGCTTCAGGAAGCATCATAGTCCCTACCATCCCATTTCCCATATCTTCCACAAGAGCATTCGTCAGCTTAGAGATCCTCTGCGTGAGATCGGGGAGAATGGGGCTCCTTTCTGTAGAAGGGGAAGATCTGCCGGAAGTCTCATCAGAAAACTTTAAACATATGAGCTCTGTTATGATGCGCTGCCGGAAACGTCCGTGAGATCGCTAGATCTTCATGTAAATGGTAGAGTTAACCTTCTTGTGTTCCGCAAGGACGAGATCCAGTTCGTCTAGCGTATAGCTCAACCCTTCCACTACAAGAGTGAATATATCATTGGTTCGTTTCACGTTTTTGATCATAACTCCATAGCTTTCGGTGAGTGCCTGCAACGAGGACCCATCAGCGCCCAGGAGAAGAAAAAATTCGCTAGTGCTGATCAGAAACTCTGAACAAATATTGTGTGAATATCGAAATAGTATATGAAAATAGACCGGGAAGATCAGCAAAATAAAGCGCACCTCTATCAGACCTAGAAGTCATGTAAGCAACCCGCTCCTCCACCTCTGTAACATAGGGCCAGTGCCACAACCAACGGACAACTTCTCCTGCTACATCCCGGGTGGTTTTTAAGTTTCCCCTTTTCTTCGGTGTTCCAGGAAGCATGACGGAACCGGTCTGCATGCCCTCCTTATACAGTCTCAGCAGTTGTTTCCGTCGAAATTTTGAGACCAACATAGCGACGTGCTTTTCAAAGGACTTCTTGTAACGCTCCACCGCAGAAAGCGTAGGAGACACGAGGTACGAGGGTGACGTCGGTTTTGGATAGACGAAATCCAACGTAATTGGAGGCGGGCCTTTCGGTTTATAACGATCAAGGTCCGCCAAAGTAGGTTCATGAGAGTCAGTGAGGCCTTCTGCGATAAACTTTGTTGTTTTGTCCAGAGTGGCAAGAGCCTTGCGTCGTCTCTCGGTCTCTCGGGCCTCTTTTAAGGCTTGCTGGTTTGACTTTATCTCATGGTGAGCGGTAATCTTTCTTTTGCGTGCAGGTTTGAGGATATCATCGGGAGGGTGTGAATGCTGTTCAAAGGCTGAGGGCGTAGAAGACACAGTAGAGGATGAAGAAACAGGCAGGACCTCTTGCCTCCTATGATTTGGTGGTGGTAATAGCACAGCCTGAGCTCTGGCAGTGTAACAACGTGCACCAGTAGTAAACAGTAGTTGAGATGAAAGGAATGTACACGGGAGACATACGGAGGGCTTTGTACTTGCCGCACGAAGACGGACGTACATGCAGCCACAAGCTGTAGATTTTCAGTGAGGTCACGTGCCTAGTCGCATACTGTACATCCTTTCCTGTTGCAAATTCTTCTTATTGAGACATATTCAAGTCAACTATCAGTACACAACTAGATGTATCTATCATAGGGTGAATCAATTCGCAGCCATAATGCTATACTAGGTGGCTTATAGATACAAACGGTCGCGAGTGAAGGAAGAACATGAACTGGCTTACGAACTACAATCAACTTTCTGACGTTTTGAACTCCTTGCTTCCTCCTCGAGAGTGAGGCGAGCAGTAGCGGTAATACGCTCGACCTCTTGAGGCGAAAGTAGTCCAAACTCCTTTGAAAACCCACGACCCATAGTTTTATGTGGAGAAGCGAGATTGGTGCCCATGGCTGGTGCAGCATCGTCTAGATCTAAGAAGGCATCCATGTCAAAATCTGGATCGAGCAATCGGGAGCTACGATTTGGTCCACGTTTTGAGCGTTCAGATGGAGAAGACCACTCTGGATACTCGAGTTGCATCTCCTGATCGTCGTCATCCGTGGACACATCCCGGTCCTCATCGGTATCCAAATTCCTTGTTACGGAGCTAGCGCGAGAGATGGACCGTGAGGTAGGTTCTGAAAGGGGTGCTGGAGGTCCCAATGGTGCTGGAGTCCACTGCGCGGGAGTGTGAGAACCCAATTCAAGTGGGATTGGATCAAATGCCGTCATGTACGAAGGGGAGCTTTGAGTTCCCTCGATGTTGAAGTCAAAAGGGTATCGGGGTGAAGGTGTACCAAGTATGCCTAATGGGTCATCACTACGGGGTGCGCGATCATCATTATCAACCTTTGTGGGTGATGTCTGGCGACTGTAGGGAGAGGTAAACGAGACATGGCCGGTACATCGAACGGGGGATGCGGTTCCCGGGGAACTTAAGACTAAGGTGAGATAAGACTCTTGACCTGTAGTAGCCAACGCGCGAGCTCGCAAAGCTGTAGCAGACGAGTAACGTGGAGTGTACGGGTTTCGAGGCGACGATGAAATTGGTGACATGGGTTGCGAGATGTTAGGATAACTTGTTGTTCGCGGCGTAGTTTTCTGCTTGCCCTTGTCCTTGCGAGGTGTTCCCGAAACCACCTGGGCCTTGGAATTGTGGTTGCTTCGCTCGAGAGTAGTGTTGTCCTTGAGTGGTGCCCGATCGCGTAGCTGCTCGGGATTTTCACTATCTGCCTTGCGTTTCTGCCCATAGCACTTTGCACCGGATGGCAAAGGGGATGGTGTGGTCGACCGATGGGCTGCACTAGAGTCAGTCAAGACCGCCGAGGATTGGGGAGAAACGTCAACCAAGAACGCCGCAACTTGCTCCGCGATGAGCGTGGATGGATGGGAAGGTGATGGCTGTGAATCCTCTCTTACGCCGCACACGTCGTTGGTATCGTCTATATTCTCCCCTTCTTTCTGCCCCCGATTCAGCAAGGATTGCTTTTCCACGTCAGAAAAATTCCCCTTGTCAATGGTGTCCACAGGCTGCTCCGAAATTGAGTTCACCTCAGACCCTTTCTCCAGTGTAAGCGAAATACCGCTTTTTTGCAAAGCAAGGGCAATGACTTCAAGGTTAATAGTACCCCCTTCCGAAGACGAGCAGCCATTCAGCCGGGAAGCGGGAAGGTTAATATCCAGGTTACCGCTAACAACGCGTTCCAACAGGCGAATAAGATTCTGCTCGTCTATGGAACAGTCAGCTTGTTAAATAAAAGATAAGATAGCGCGGAACTATTACTGATAGGATCTAATGTCGGAGCTGAAGTATGCACTGACGGATCCAATTGTGCCCGCGTTGGAGAAGGTGTTGCGGCATTCACTTTGCCCTTTTTTGCTAAAGGCACTTTAGGTGCCATCCCTGCACTACCCTCTCTTCGGTTCTTCATAGCTACTTTATGCTTATCGTATACGTGCCTTCTCCACATAGATTTCGCATTGGGGCCGTGATATTCTCGTCTGCAGAATGTGCACCGCAAGACCGTCTTTTCGTGCCAATCATCCGAAGGACCGTACTCGATGGTGGTGTCAGTAATAGTTTTGTCCGCATGAGCATAAGATCCTTTTGTGCGACTGTTCTTCTCTTTCGTCTCTTTCGCCTGTTTGCACCTGCTAGCAGCCCCAGGTCCAGTACACTCGGGGAGGGGTGCCCAACCACGTGGCGGTTCAAGCTCGGGAGGGTAGTCAATGCGATTTGGATTGTCCTTACGGAAATCATCTGCGTCCAAAAACCAGTTGCGATGGTTGTGTAGAATAGCATAGGTTAAGGGACTTCCGGGTGCAGGCTCACTGTCACTAGTATTACCATTCAATACTTCAGGACGAATGCTTGGGTCAGCATTACGCGGCAGCGGAACTAGCAAAGGTGGGCGGAGAAATGTGGCAGTGGGATCGTTCTTGCTCACGTCCATTGTTGCGATGGCAGAAAAATTGGAATGAACATGTCGTTGCGTGGTGCTAGCGCGAGGTGCGATTGTCATTCGAGGTTTGGGAAGGGACGCAGTTGGGCCATCTGGTTGATTGGAGAACGCCGTGGTGAGAAATGGAAGGACAGGGTGCTGCGTTAAAGGAGGGAATGGGGGAAACTCGTGTTGACGCTGATAAGTATATGGGGGTGGACGACTTGGATTGTGGGGCAAGTGCACAGTGTATCCACGGGTAGTGGTATTCTGTTCTGACGCGCCGGATGAACGACGGCCACTCTGATTCCCGTCGGGCCGCTGGAGGTTCGATCCTTGACGGGCAGAAGGTGGAGAAGTAGGGACAGGCAAGGTGGGCGCGGACTGTGTGCAAGCAGGACGCGAACGAGAAATAGGGTCGCTTTCACCCAAACTGTGCCTGGTAGGTAGAGGCTGAGTTGCAGGTTGCGACGCGCTGCATGGTTGAGTTCGAGGAGGGGTAGGAGTCGGGGAACGTGTCGAAGAGGTTGTTTGAGATGTCATCGTGAGACGCGATGATGGGCAATACAGGTACTGAAACAACAAGTGAGAAACGCGTCTGGATACGATTGCGCGCAGCGTCGCGATTTGAACACGTCTTTAATGTTCGCGACTGAATGAACGCGACCACAACGCGGGTCAAGTGGACGAGAACTTACAGGGAATACAAGAAACCAAGAACGCGATGAGAGCAAATCCAGAGCAATGACAAGGTAGAGTGGTTGGGGATGGCAGGTGGTGAGGAAAGGATGTCGCGTGAGTGAAGTCTGGGGGACTGTGATTGAGGTTGCCGTGAAAAGACAGGCGGACCGCCTACGCTGAGTTTTAACTGCACAAAACGGGCGCACGTAATTTCCTTCCACATTAATTTTACCACCTTCCACACCACTTTTGAGAGCTGTGCTGTCCATCATGGTCTACAAAATTTTGTGAAGGCTACCAGGAAAGCCCACTGTGGTGAGTGCTGTGTACCACCACTTCCGTTTCGCCACGGCAGAATATTTCATAGACCAAGAGACCGTAGGTTAATCAACAAGGCCTGTACAAACACACTATCTCCAGCAACACGTTCCATATATCGTCTAGACACAGTTCGCTGTTCAACATTGTCTACTGTATAGTGCCTCTGTCAACGCGTCGAATCACGTGACATGTTCTTCGCGTTTTGTCACACCGTGCTTTCTGATTGGCTGAGAAACAACCGCGGTTATATATAGAGATATATATCTGGAAAACGTCAGCGGATGGTAACAGCGACTGCCTAGATTTACTCAGATATCATCAATATGCCTCCCATCGGTGTCACAGGCCCGGCCATCGAAATCTGCATAGAGGTAAAGGTGGTCGGCCCACGTGAAGAAATCAAGTGGTTCTAAAGACACAAAAACAGACTGTTTGTCACATACCTTCTCTCTTGGTCAAGCGTAAGTGTCCATATGCTGCCAGAGAATACCAACGTCCCTGCACTGCGGGACCTGCAAAACGGTGCACGAAGAACCGGGGATGTAGCAAAATAGCTAGCAATGCAATCCCATTTAAGATCTACCCACAACCAGCTAATGATCACACCCCATAGCCTAGCTGAGACACAAGACTATACAGCGTATTGGCTTGCTGTCCCCCCTTCTCCGCCTCTAGAATTTGCTTTTCAACGCACGAGTCCCGAATGCACGAGTCATGATTCCAGCCGTTGCTGCAGTGATCGGCAAAGTGCGCAGCAAAAGAGAACTTAAATGAGACGGTCCCGTAGATAATCTACGTTACTCACCGAGGCCACCGGCTTTCCACAACAAACCGCCATTCGGGAAGGGAGTAAGGAATCCCGCTGATGCACGACGTAACAAGGGCGTCGAAGCCAACGCCGCAGACCGCTGAGACGTCATACCTAATATATGAGGGTCCGTTGTTAAGTCTTAGAAGCTACCCAGTAGCAGAACTATCGTGGACGAAAGAGCAAGCTGCCACGGCGATCTTGATTCTTCCGACGTGGCAAATTGACGTAAAAGGGTATAGTTGCTTCCGCGAGTCGTGATTTTCGCAAGTAATCCCAACGGACATAGTGTACTATGTGCTCTGTTCATTCACATTTACCGTAAACAGTAGTGTCATTGGTTGCTATATTGTGCTATATTTCCCACACAAATGCATGCCTATTGATTCTCAAGTACATAAAATGCATTTAGATATGATCATTTAGCATCATGACCATCGAAGTCTAGTGTTTCAGCTTGAGGGTGAACTTTCACAGTGACTTAAAACGAACCCAGTACCGGCGGGAATTCACGACGAGGATGAAGGATAAATGTCTCTTGCGCCTATCACATAAAACATACAGGTTTGGGGTACTGGGAGCAGTAACCGCAACCTACTGGCCTCACTGTAATAAAAGCTATGTACCTTTACGTGCACCTTCACTTGGGACTTGGCTACTCAATTTTGTATCATCCATTAGAATCAAGGGGAAAAGCGGAGGTGCGGCCGGAAAGATGCAGTGATATTTATACGTTGCCACGCCTATGCTGACCGTTTCAATGAGCTATCGTCATTTCTAAATTTGAAAGGCTCGATGCTCATGCCGACAAACGGATACATCAAGTTACGGAAGCTCAATAAAAGGCATAGTTTGGCGTATAGCTTGAGAGTCGACGAGGTCTCGGGGAAGATCTCAGGCCGTTTTTGACTTGATACCCGTTAACAGGCTCTATTTCCCCTTATAGGGGGGCTGAAGTAAAGCTCGGAATCAGTGCCCATTAGCGCCTAGCCCAGACTAATCATGTTAAATGCTCGGAGGGACCGAGCAGAGAGTAATATCATGCATTTTATATATATGGCACTAGAAGCACACGTAGTGAGTCGGGGGATGAGGACATCAGAGCGCCATGATTACCGTAAGCTGTCACTATGTGGCAATGAAAACGGAGATGCAAGTTGAGTAATGGCATTTGGTCGAAAGCTTCTCCAGACACATACTTTCTATGGCTCACTATGTCATTCCAGGGGGTCTTGTGAGTTGGGGGTTCGAGGATTGGGAGGGGGGGAAGGTCAGAAAGCCTGATTCGTCTGATGACATTTCCGAGAGCGGAACGGAAGCCGCTGTGACAGTGGCGACAGAATGTAGGAATTGGAAACTTCCCACAAAGACAGTTACGTGCATAAGCATAGCTCGAACCCATGGTTAGGCGAGCCGCGAGAGAAGTGCAGTGTGAGATCGCCATGTGTTATTGCGTATGTACGTGTCGAGACGCGCTGGATAGGTTGCCTCGTGTATCAAAAAATTATAAAAGTGCTTTCTTTACCTTGGCTACCACTTGTTGCATTTGCACGGCCCAGTGTCGGTTGATGTTATGGCATCCAGCAGCACCAAGCGACCAGTGACAGGAAATGTTAGCCTTCCTCCTAGTGTGAGCTCGTGGTAGCACTTATCTCCGAGTCCGCGGAAATCTAACCCACAAACAGTCATCTTCTAGGCGGACCCTTCCAATAAAGGTGTATACACTCAGCTCTTTTAAGCTTCAACAGACTAAAGCATCCTCACAGCGCGCAGATGCAGAACCGTTGTCTCGAGAAGACATTCAATACGACCTCTTAGATGCTCTTTTCAGCGACCAGCATGCTGTCTTCACTGATCAATCTCCAGAGGGAAGCAGGTCGCGTGTTCCAAGAAAAGTAACTTTTTGCGAGCTTTATTCTCTGACAATAATAGCATCTCCTCGATGTTCTAAAGTCCTGCGCGAAAAAATGGCCGAAGCACCCGAATTTGCAATTGATTTTGCAAAAATTTCTCTATTAGCCAACGTCGGAAGAATAAATACTACAATGGCTTGTAAGTAACAATAATCCCAAGTCGGTAGAGTTGCAACTGTTGCATGGTCTAGTTTTCCCAGAGATGAGAACGGTCCTTCGAACCTACCACCCGATTCCGAGTTTGCAGAAGACAGATGCTAATCTGCAGGACGCTCCTCGGATAAAAAATTGTTTGAAGGCTTGTCTTCTCCCAGGAGAGCTCTCTGGACCCCCCTCCACTCCCGCAGACATTTCTTCCAAAGGTGTATGTTGGCATGGCCGTTCTAGGCAGTTGTGTTACATTTTAAACTTGGCACAGAAAACGGGCATAATTCCAACTACAAGTATCGTGAATCTGATTTTTGTGCTTTCCAACCATTCCATTGTACGTGTATGCTCGGGGATTACTGATATTAGCTCATCTGCATACAGTCTATTTCTAGAATGCACTTTGAGCCTCCCTTTGATTTCCTTGATCTATTTTTACCGATCAGCGCGTCCTCTCCTTCACGAGCTCGGGTGTTTCTCTGGCTCATGTTCCATTATCTCGAATCACCATCTGTGCACAACCCATTCTCTGATGAATATGCCGACCAGCATCCCGGAAAAGTTCCAAAGCTGTTAATGTTGACCCCGCAACAGCGATCAATGGAGAATGTCGACACAGAGGAAGAGCTGGAGTATGGAAGACGTATGGCGCATTATCGCAGTAACTTCCTACAGAAACAGATAGCCGACGAGGAAAAAGAGAAAACTGGTTTTGAAACTCATGGCGATGTCACAAGTTAGGAACCCCTGCACTTGTGGATATTGCACGTCATTTACGACACGAACATTCAGCGTATAAATTTAGTGCCGCAACTCCCAGCTCGCCACCACGTCAATGGAGTCGTTCAAAGACACACGATGAATCTGCAGGCACCAGAAAGGAAAAATCCTATACCATTTATCGCGAAAGTTTACATGCAAACCGGTCACATATTGGTATATTTCGAGGTCTTCAATGAAGGTCAAACTCACTCTGTTTATGATGCGCAGCACCTATTAATCTTCGGGAAAATCGATACTGGGAGGGATTACCTAGCCGTACAGAGCGAACAATGCTTCAACGTACATCTTTCTTTCATAGGCTGGAGTCCTTCAGGCTGATCAGTGTTCAGATGCATTGCACACTGCAATTACCGCTGACCCACTCATCTGTTCGGATGAGGAGGTAGGAGATGAGCACGCAAGAATAGATTATGGTAACCAAAGGGTTGTCTGAAGGGTAAAGCAAAAATTTAATTTAATTTTTTTTTAGAACGGCGGGTGCATATTCTGAACACACAGATACTACGACAGAAGGTCGTTCCTTACGCAGACAGGAGCGGCAAGTCGAAGGCATATCTAGCGACGGAGGAACGTCGCCTAATGCTTCAGAAGAGGGATTGGGATCTTCATTTGGGATTATGATTGTTTTTGAATTATTACGCCTAGGATGATGTTCAATTGTAGGATAGTTATTAACGTTCAATATCACAGTAAGCGTCGAGAAACAAATTTGTCACTTGAGAAATTGAACCTAGATACTATGGCGGAGGCAGCCCCAGTCCCAGCTCTCTTTTAAGCAAGCCATTCTTTGGACCTGTCACTGACACGGAGTGACCCCGAATGCTTGCCTAGGTCATTACTTGCTGTTTTGAGAATTGTCTTGCCGTTGTCTCTAGGTCCTCTAGGTTCTACCGATAACTCAGGTTGTAAAACATTCATTTAATGTATCACCTCGTTGAATCGCTATACGTACTACATTCAAGCTGACCAAAGACTCAACGCATCATCTTAAAGTATAACTAAAGTATATCGGGTATTGATACAAAATGAAAAGAAACTACGGTCATAATGTGTTGCTAGAGTTAGGACTGTCAATATCCTTGAGTTGATGGGGTTGTTATGTATGACTTTTATTTTGCTAACTGTTAACAGTAGTTTTTTAGATGGCTCATCAATTCTTCACCAGCAAATCAAGACTCCAGACATAAGCATACTTGAGAGTAGGTGGTGATGGTAGCAAGCCTTCTTTGTCATTTTCATAAAGATGTCTCAAACTAGAAAGAGCTTCCAATCTTTTAAAAGCATTATATGGAATTAGAATACTGGAAGTGAATGAGGTTCTATTATGGGTATGATAAAGTACATAAACAAGTGAATTAAGTTGATATTGGAATGGTCTAAGATACTGGGGTTTATATACTAATGAGAGGGATGGGGTTTGGGGATACAACTTTGTGTTGGAGGAGATAGAAGAAATAGTGGAGACTCAGAAAGGCTCAGACACAGACAGACACAGACAGAGGGTGCCTCACAGATACTGTTGAGATATTTTGGTGGAGGGATGCAATAAATAAAGACCTGTGGTATTAGTAAACTCACCTCAGTGTCTCCAAACACTGGGAGTAAGTATCTAGCTACCTGTGGTATAAGTAAACTCTACTTAGGTAGTTAGTTAAGGCAGTAACAAGAGAAAAGTAGGTGCGTGCTCACCACCACAGTGTCTCCAAACACTGAGGGGTTGTGCTTGCCTCTGGATCTGCTTAAGTACTTTCAGTGGGTCCTCAGATCAAACAATGGGCTATTAACTAATAGACTAATTACGGTAGTAGGGTTTGTTTCAGGTTGGTCTAATAATAACAACAGATACACCTGGTGCCTATATGACCAAAGCATCCACAACACTATGTAAACCAACACTTTGGTTAGCAGGCCTTGCTGCTGAGTAATTCAGTTTCTTTTCTCAGCATATTTTTAATTCTTGCATGAGCAACCCTTTTACTTATTTATGGGCATACATTTTGTATTAGAAACCTCTGTTCCACTCATGCTCAAGTTCATTCTTGTTGTGCTTTGATCCTAGTTGGTGTTTCTCTGCAACCTCACCAACTAGTATAAAAGCCTTGTTCATCTAGCTAGTAGTCTTTAGTCAGAAAACTACCTTAGACTTGCTCCTGTAAGGGCAACCCTCCTAGTGCCTGTAGGTACCTAATAGAGGGGAAATCCAAAGGTGTATATGCAGATAATGTCAGGGGACAACCTACTTTCACCAAATCCTTCACCTCTAAGACCTTCACACATGCGAAGCACAAGTCCAAAGCCCGAGAACCTTGGTCTGAAGTCTCAGGTCCTTGACCCGAGACCTCCAATTACAAGTGCGAAAGGACCACCCAAGACCTCAACCAACCTTGGGGTATGGCCCAAACATCTGACCCAAACACCTGGCCCAACATCTGGCCTTCGTCAGGGACAAAGCACCTTATGGGGATAGAAGTCAGGCAGGGTTGACAGTGCGTAGGAATGCCCCTGGTTGGGCATTAAGTAGTCGTATATAGTTTTTTTCACTAGTAGTGGGGATCCCTAGACTTTTCTCTTTGGATTTCCCCTCTACTAGGTGAGAGTTCCCTTTACTGTATTTCCTTGCATATATATACTTTGGATTTCCCCTCTACTAGGCATCTGTGAGCACTAGGAGGGTTGCCCTTACAGATAATGATATACAAGAAAGGAAATATCTCACCCAGTAGAGGGGAATCCAAAGAGAAAGCCTAAGGTCTCCACTACTAGTAAAAAGACTATATATGACTGTCTACTGCCCAACCAGGGACATCCTTATGCACTTGTCAGAATTGAATTATAATTGATAAGAGTTATAGATGAATGTATAGTTAGTTAAACAATCAGAGATGTTACTGGTAGTAATGAAATGATATTTGAAAGTGAATAGAAGTCCTACAGTAAAAGTGAATGACCATTTGCAAAGGGATGCATTGTTCCAAAGAGATAGATGTTCCAAAGGAATTCTATCTCATGAGTTGAATGGACTTTGCATGTCCATGTTGACCATAGTCAACAATATTACATTGTTTCAAAGGATATTTAGACTAATGTGAACAATGTTGGAGTACTCACTCAAAGGTGTAGTTGTCCAAAGACTTTTGTTCAAGGTAGTTCACAACAAGTTGACAGGATTGAGCAAGGCAAACAAGTAGATGTATGATAATTGAACCAGGGAACATACATGTAAAAGTGCTACCTATATACCAAACAGTTCAGACATGAGAGTGAATAGGAAAAAGTCTGTGAGGGTCAGGAGATAGATAAGGTACATGTATGCTAATTAAAAGTAATAGAGATGAAAGAACAAGGTGTTGTGGAATTTATTAGAAGTGCATATACTCACCTCCCAAGATATTTCTCATTCAGTCTTCCTACCTCCCTTGTTCTTTGTTCTCTATGACTTTTAATTAGCATACATATACCTCACTTACTTTCTGACCCTTATGGACTCTTTCCCATTGCCCTCCCTTCCAAACTGTTTGGTATATAGCTAGCACATTTCGCATGTATGCTCCTTAGTTTAATTATTGTACATCTACTTGTTTGCTTTGCTCAAACCTGCCAACTTGTTGTGAACTATATTGAACAAAAGTCTCTGGACAACCATACCTTTGAGTGAGTACTCCAACCTCATTCATATTACTTTAAACACACTATGAAAGAATGTGATATTATTGGCAATGGTCAACATGGACTGTGAAGTTCTACAAGATGGAGTTCCTTTGGAATATCCATCTCTTCAGAATTATGCATCCATTTGCAAACATTCCAAAGGCCGTTCACTTTTACTGTAGGACTTCTATTTGCTTTTGAATATCAGAGTACTACTAATAGTAACATTTCCAATTGTTAGTACTAACCACATATATATCTACAACTTATATCATTCATAATTCAATTCTGACAAGTTTCCTCCTCTACCTCCTAATAAGAAAATGAATGGAAATTTTTATTTATTTTATTTGTATTTTATTGATTTGTTGTTTGATTTTCTTCAAGTTTTCTTGAGGTGAGCTTTAAGCGCCTGTTAGATAATCTAAGCAAAAATGTATTCTAGTGCAGGGGATGCGCTGATGTAGAAGCAAAGTGTCAGTGCCTAAAGTTCACATACACTGACGCGGACTTGTAGATAGAGAGATAGCGCAAACTTAACAGTTTTGAGATAGTTGTTGGATCCAATGTATCACTTGAATTGATGACAAACGGCTGGTGGCGATTCGTTAACAGTGCAAGTGTTGTAGAGATATCAAGTAAAGAGATGGAGAATATATCAGACTTGTGGAGTTTTTACTGCCTTGGATTCTGAAGAGAATTACAAGCGTATTTAAGGAAAAAGGTAGCTAGTGATTGTCCATTGTGTTTCCAAGAAGAATAATGGGGCGATGGATTGATTCTGGGGTTGCAGTCTACATGAGGGGTGAAATGCACAAAAATGTACTAAGAACTGTCTGAAGCATCTGAAACCAATCTGGATGCTATGGGAATTATAGATCATGCAATTCACTAACATATTCAACCAAAAGAACAAGAAAAAAGATGAGAAAAAATTCTGAAACTCCATTTCAAAGCACCAGATGCTTGTTTAAATGAAATAGAAGCAATCGGCTTCGTTCGGGGATCGGTGACGATAGGGGCGAGTTGAAATAGAAGTTATATTGTCGTATGTGCATTTGGAAGTGTTTCAGAGCCATGTGGGGCTCGATTGGTGGCTATTTGAGCCCGTTCATGTCCGAAGCGCATATATGTGCATGTTTGTCCTTGCGTGGGTTCGGGGATCATTCACCGAGTGATTCTAAAAATATAAACAAAGCATACTCTAAAGCCTGAGGCTTTCAATTGACATCAGTAGCATTTTTTGTGTTGTTTATGTGTTTTATTCTAGACAGTGCCTCTGATGCATCAGTAGATTACATAATACAATGTTCGGACGATAAGGAGATAAATAATAACACCTCCTCTTTCCCTTTCTCCTTCTCCACCCACACCTTGCCCTCCACATCCCACTCCAAACCCCCCAAACCCCAAAATCTTCACCCTCCAAACCCTTGCCTCCACCCAAACCATACCATTTTCCCAAAGGCATCCAAGTCTTGGCTGTCACTAAATCCCTGGGCTGAACCCTGGCTATCTGCCTAAGTCCCCATTCTATGAGCTTCATGCTCAGGGACTCCTCCTCAGCTGCCACCACACCTTAGTGATCTGGCCAAGCTTTCCTTCATACAACCTCACTCAGGTCATGTAAGGCCTTGACCTGCTGCTTCTGCAGGTGGTTCCCCTCTTTAAATGTATCTATGATTTGCTCAAAGAACAGCTCTAGCTGGGAGGGTTCCCAGGGGAGCTCTACCCAAACTGGATCTGCCTGTGTGATAACTTCCTTGGCCCTTTTTGTCAGAGGCTCAGCCCCCTCTTTGCCCTTGGACCCCAGGCCCTCAGGCAGGACTCTCTTTGGCACCTTTGGTGCTTTCCCCTCATGTCCTCAGGCCATAAGCAAGCCACCTTGCACTTATAGTAGCACAGGGATGAGGTACTTGAAGCTCCAAGGATGCAAACTGTTATTATTTATCCTAAAAAGTTCCGATTACATAATCACTGAGAGGCATCAGCAGGATTGCCTCAGATAAAATATAAAAACAAAAACAACCAGAGGATATTTGTGACTTCAATTCAAGGCTAGCAGCCTTAGAACCATTTTGTTTATTTGAAGATTCAAGCAGACAAATGGCCCCAATGCAA
>QMFG01003802.1:0-12657 GCA_003314545.1 Ramaria sp. MG151
GCAGCTCCTTGTCTAATTTCTTATGCCAGTTCCTTCCAGCCTGTTTGAGTCCATAGATGCCTTTCAGCGGGAGGAAATAGTCATCAGGAGCACCTTGATGGAAGCCTTCAGGCTGCTCCATGTACACTTCTTCCTCCAGGTCCCATATAGAAAAGCAGAAGAGATGTCAATGCTCTCTAACTCCATGTCCTCTAAGGCAGCCATGGCAAGGATGGCACGCAGGGAAGCCCATTTTGCAGTTGGTGCAAATGTCTCAGTAAAGTCAAAACCAGGTCTCTGTGCATAACCTTTTGCAACTACTCTGCCTTTGTAGCGCTCCACTGAACCATCTGCTTTACGCTTGATGACAAACACCCATCTGCTACCAATGGGTTTTCTCCCTGGAGGTAACTTAGCTAGCTTATAAGTTCCATTGTCAAGGAGGGCTTGGATCTCATCACAAGCAGCTTTGTACCACTGGTCAGCATCAGAGCGTTTCATTGCTTCAGCAAATGATCTGGGATCTTGACTATGAGACCCTGCTTTGAGTGCATAGGCTTGGAAACCTCATGCAAGGACAGAGTAGCTTGCAGAGATTCCTCCCCTGAGTCAGAAATCCTTTGGCTCTCTGAATTTGATGAACTTTCTTCACTGCTAGACTCTATAGCAGGTGTAGGATCTCTATGAGATGTCATCTCCCACCAATTTCCAGGTGGTCGACGATCACGCAGTGGATATCGTCTTGGAAGAGGAGATGGTGAAGGTACAGAGGACTCAGAGTCAGAGTCATGTACTATATTAGGCTCCTCTAGATGATCCTCTGGGAGTGCAGGAATATTTTGTCCCAGATCAGGTACAACTCCCACCTGTTCCTGTGCCCTTGAATGTGACTGATAGGTATCTACCAATATAGTGGATGGTTCAGGGGTAGGTATATAAGGTTGAGGAGAGGAAGTCCTGGAGAGTCCAGGAAAGATACGCTCATCAAATTCAGCATTGTTGCTGATGACTGTCTTTCTGGTCAGTGGATTGTAGAACAGCCATCCTTTGTATTCTGGAGGGTACCCAATGAAGATACATTTTTCTGTGTGAGATTCAAGGGCTTTACGCTTGTCCTTTTTTATGTGTACATATGCAGTACAGCCAAACACACGAAAATGAGAGACATCAGGTTTCCTTCCATAAAAGCAAGTGTAAGGGATCTTTCCTTGCAATGCAGCAGTAGGTGATCTGTTTCGCACATGGACCAGGGCAGGGACAGCATATACCCAGAAGGATGCAGGCAGATGGGATTCATTGAGCATGGCAATGGTTTGCTCCTGTAGAGTCCTGTTGACACGTTCTGCTACACCATTCTGGTGAGGTTCAATGAATTTCTCACTGTGTGTTGGCGTGCAATGCCAGCAGCAGATAAGAAATTATCAAATTCTCTGGACATATATTCACCACCTTTGTCATCACAAAGTCCTTCGATCTTCCTGCCTGTTACATTTTCAACATAGGCTTTAAATCTCTTGAACACATCAAACACCTCTGACTTGGCCTTCAGTTTGATCACCACCCATAGTCTGGTGGTATCATCAATGAAGGTTATCCAGTATTTATGTCCTTCTGCATCAGCAGGCATAGGACCATGGAGGTCAGAGTGGATGAGGGCAAGAGGTTCAGTAGCTCTGAAGGTGGCAGTCTTATTGACTACCCTATGTTGTTTGCCTGCAAGGCAAGGTTCACAGATGGGATCAGGAGCAACATGAGACTTTATGGTGAGTCCAGAGACAAGCTCTGAGGAGATGAGATGTTTGACATCTGCAAAGTTTAAATGTCCAAAGGGACGATGCCAGAGGGTAATGTCCAGAGGACAAGTGCTAATGAGGCCAGCAAATTCAGTCATTGGCTTTGTGATTCCATCAAGGTAGGCGGTATTGTTGCCATTGACTGTAGCTGTGAAGAGAAGGTTACCTTTGAGATTGAACAACATTTTATCTCTCACTATGGAGACATGGAAGTTCTTATTTCTGGTTAAATACAAGACAGAGAGGAGGTTACTTCTGAGATATGGTACATGCAAGACATTTTCAAATTCCAAGAGACACTTTGGTTTTCCACTGACAACAGGTTGAAATATTACAGATCCTACTCCAAGAGAATAGATGGTTTTTCCATCAGCAAGACGAATTGGTGTTTTGAAGGGTTTGTAGGTTGTAAACCAATGTCGATGAGGTGTCATATGTGAAGAAGCACCTGTGTCAGCAGTCCAGTCAGAGCTAGCTTCTACAAGAAGAGCAGAAGGTAGGACTGGTGGGATCAGGAATAAAAATACTTGCATTTCCAGCAAACTCAGCTTGTTTTTAATAAAGAATATAATGGAGATTTTTATCTATTTTATTTTATTTTATTTGATGTGTTTTTGATGTTTTTCTTCAAATGTACTTGAGGCGGCTCTTAAGTGCCTAAAGTGTGATCTAAGCGAGATATAATTCTAGCGCGGGGGATGCGCTGATGCGGAAGCAAAAAGTAAGCGCTTAAAGTTCGCGTACAGTAACGCGAGCTGTAGATAGACAGATAACTGCAACTTAACGGTTTTGAAATGAACAATGAGTTCAATAGAGTGCTTGGATTGATGACGAACGGCCAGTGACGATTTGCTAACAAAGCAGGCGATGTTGAGATATCAAGCAAAGATTTGGAGACTGTTCTGAGACTGTGGAGGTTATACTGCCTTAGATTCTGGAGAATTTTACAAGCGTACTTATAGGAAGAGCTAGCTATTAATTGTCCTTTGTGTTCCCAAGAAGAAAATTGGGGCGATGGAGCGATTCTGGGGTTGCAGACTACATGAGGGAAAGAATGCACAAGAATTGTACTAAAACATGTTTAAAATATCTGAAACTAATCGTGAGGTGGTAGGAGTTGTGGATCATATGTTTCACTACTATACTGAGTCAAAAGAACAAGAAAAACAATGACAGAAAATCCTGAAACTTCATTTCGAAGCTTTGGGCGCTTGTTTAAATGAAATCGAAGCGATCGGCTTCGCTCGTGGATCGGTGACGATAGGGGTGATCCAGAATAGAAATAGGAGTGTCGTAAGAGTTGTTGGAAGTGTTTCAAAGCCACGCGGGGCTCGATCGGTGGCTATTGGAGCCCGTTTGTGTCCGAAGTGCATATATGCGCACGTTCGTCCCTGCATAGGCCGGGGATCATTGGCCGAGTGGTCCTAGAAATGTAAACAGATCATATCCTAAGACCTGAGGCCTTGGATTCTCATTAGTGAATATTATTATGGGTTTTTTATTGTTTTATTCTATGCGGCGCTACTGATGCATCAGTAGATTACGTAATGCAGAGCTGCGCGATAACAGAAAAATGAAATAATAAAATAACAGTTTTACTTCTCCTTCCTGGGCCTGTTTGGCTCCTTCTCCTTCAGCCTTTTTGGCCTCTTCAGCTTTCTTCTTCCCTTTTTGGCCTCCTTTGGATCGATTCCTTTGCTTCTCCTTGACCTCTTCTTGTGCCTGGTTCCTTGCATCACGATATTTGAAGCAGGATTGCATTGTGTGGCCAGGACGCAGGCAGAAATCACAAGTGGTAGACTGCAAGTTGGGAGACTTGGCAGTCTGAGAGGTGTTGAGAGCAAGATTATTAGCTGCACCACGTGACATCCTGTTTTGCTGTTCCAGAATCATTGCTTCCTTGACAGTCTGATAGTCAAACTGAGGCAACAAGATCAGAGCAGACTTGAATGCTGCATACTCATCAGGAAGAGCCTTGATGAGAGCCATGGCTTGAGTCTCTCCATCAGAGTCAGCCAGAGTGAATAAAGGTGGTCTCAGGCTTTGAACTTTTTGCATGGCCTCATCAATCCTAGTAATGAGTGCAGTGAGGGACTCATTTTCTTGCAACCTGATGCTGAACAGTGCATCCATAGCATTGAATCTAGTGGATGGGCGCTTCTGGAGGTGGATAGCTTCCAGTTGTTGCCACATCTTAACAGGATCCTGCTCCAAGTCCTTGATATGCACCCTCTGGTCTGGTTCCAGAGCCAAGAATATTTGACCTGCAGCAATGCGCTGTTTGGTCTTCCACTTGTTCAGTGCATCTTTATCAGCAGCAGGAGGTTCAAGTTCCTCTCCTAAGACAATGCCCCAGACCTCTTTCATCATAAGAACAGCACACATTTCTCCAACCCAGTTATTGTAATTGTGTTCACCAAGTCTGGTGATACACTCAATATTGTCATTCCCCATTGTAAGGAATTGCAAGACCAACAGAGACAGAGGTGAGAATAAATCAAAGATATCTCAAGAGCTAGTGCTCAGATCGTCAAAGTTGTTTGACCAGATGAAAGAGCACACAGTATATGACTATGTGCCAATGCCAGAGACATCTCTGATGCTCAGGTGTGATGCAAGAGAATATTCTTGAATGCACCAAATGAGATGACAAGAGACAGTGAGACTAGAATCTAAGATTCCCAGAGATTGTGTGATCTGATTCTCAAACCTGTTTGATCAGGTGAAAGAGCACACGAAATAGGACCCTAGAATCGCAGGACAGAGCTCCACAGTAACAGGGAGTGATGTAGGAGACAGAAAATGCGCAGGAATCACAAGGTGCAATAGAGCACCAAACTGACAATTGACCTGTTGGATGAGAACCAATGTTCCAATCCTTCTACCCTTCTGTTTGAGACCTCTCTACAGTGTCTCCTAGCATCTCCCAAGGGGATTAAGCGCCCAGATAAGTGGTGGGGGACAGGGATAGGCCCTAATGTCCAAAACACAGTGTTGAGCTGGGAGATTTGGGGGAGGAAAGGTGGATGGAGGTTGGAGGAGTTGTGCTAGGGGTTATTTGAGGTGAAAAGTGCGATGGGGGCACTGTCAATGGCCTAGGGACAATAGGAGGGGGTCCTGAGACGAGATCTAGACTGATCAAAGAGCAACCAAAGGTGGATGGGGATGGATTGTAAGTTGTAGAGGATGAGGATGATATTGGATCAGGCTGATCTTGTCTGGGATAGCAGTTTAGAGCCCGGGGCCCATAACCTGAAAAAAGCAAAATTAAAATGATACTAGAACCACCTCAACAGCCCCTAGATGGTCAATCCAGTCTGGGGATGTGTTGTGAGTGTAAAAGATCTATTGAATGTGTACTATTTCCCTTAAGTGTGCAATATAATTGCCCATTAGAATCCAATATATTAAACCCTTAAAACGGGGCATTCCTCAGCCTTTCACAAACGTTTGATCTTACTGGGAACAATAATCATCAACAGGGAATCTCGTGGCACAGATCTAGATTAGCATCGACTCAGCTGTCAGAACATATCAAGTGCTTTCTGATAACCCAAAGCTATACAGGTCTACTCCTTTTCCATGCCGGGTCCCTGTTGGATTTTCTGGGTGGTGCTGAACAGGGACCGTGCGATGAAAACGCTGTTGAGCTGAGCGGTGGTGGTGGCTCATTGTAAATAGTTGTCCCATTACTAAGCAACTATAACTAATGTTGTGCGGCCACCAATGCTGCTCGAATTATTCCAACAGTCCCAACTCTCTGTCTGTACTCAGTAACAACGATGAACGAGTACATCTAGATAAGTAGATACATCATACCTGGGGATGTGTTGTGAGTGTAAAAGATGGAGATACACTCCCACACTCCCTAGCCTTACCTGCGCTTTTTTTGCTTATGTAATAAACAATAAAAGCGCAGGTATAACTACTAAATAATCAGTAACACACTAACTACTCTACCAAAAAATAAGGGAAAAATGGTAGAAAATCAAGAAAATAGTGCTGGTGATTTCACATACTTCAACAAATTCTTATACTAAGACCAACTCCAATTGCCGTAAAACAAAATGTGGGATAGATGGCTCTGAAGAAACACCATTCTAACAATGTGCCAGGCTAGACTTGTAAGCCCTCTTTAATGTCAAAAAGCAACTGCGATGCCTTGTGCTCGGATTGGTGCTGAGAAAGGTACAGATGAAAGACGACGACTCCTCTGGTTCTGGAACTATAAATGGTGGCTAATGGCCAGTACAAACACAGTACAATGGTCTGACAATAAATTTATCTAGACCTGCATATATATGTATCCCCGACTTATGTAAATCTACCTGCAAGAATACTACAACAGTCCATGTTCAAAGCTGACGACATCAAAATCAGGGGAAAAACCTCAGACCCGGGTCACCAGTGTAGGTCACAATGCAATGATGTTGATTACGTATCGTGACCGCATATAGAGAGGATACTGGAGTATGACCATGCGGTCTACAAAAACTCCCGGGAACTTATTCTTGATCTCCCTTCTTGAAGGTATTAGCGGGTCGCGATTGGTGGGGGGTTTCTATCGGTCTAGGCAGAGAGTCATGTGGGGGAAACCACATTTCCAGTAAGGATGGTGATACGATTCTTTGTCCAAGTTGTGGAATCATGGCATCACAGGTGGCGGCTGTAACGGGAAGAATGGACTCTGGTGAAGCCTGTCGTCCTGAACGACAGTTAGGCTTATTCCCTAACACTATCTCCGCAAGGTTTTCACCTTGAGCTTGATGACCTCCGTTCCCTCCGGATCGCAGATAGAATTCTTCTTCAGTGGCACTTGGAGAGCCACAGGAATTTATCGGGGTCCTTATCCTCCTCTTGTCTGTTAGCCTGAGGCGCGAGCTAGAAGACGCGGAGGGTGTGGTCGTGTCCTTGATATTATCGGCACTCTCCCGCCTACGATGATTACTTTTGAAACTTCTTGTCTCTGTCACTCCTGGGGAGGGCCCGTCCCTAGAGGAATAACCCAGTTTGAAGCTCTGCAATTTTGGTGTAACACTCTTCCTCACAAACTGGAGCAATTTGACTTTTTTCCCACGCTCTGGAGTGAGCAGTTCCGGATTGCACACAAAGCTAAGTGGCGTGAATCTCTTGTAATTGAATGAGTAAAACTGAGCCACTAAGAAATTTCTCCAGAATTCGCTCACCTTCTCACCGTTCATGGCCTTTCCAGTCTCGGGAAGTCGCCTATCTTCTACGAGATATTCAAACTTCCACGCAACGCTCCCTTGGTCTTCGGTACTTTCAACAGCGTGTACTCCATTGTGCTTCAGCGTCAGCGTTGCCTGCCGCGAAATATAATCGTTCATATCTCCATTAACGGTGAGGCGACGTAACACAGGAGCACTGTCGAGGATCTAAAACAATATCACGAGGTCATGCATATGATACGATAGATGCGCAACGAACTGCATGGTGAAAGTGCCATGTTTGATGCTTCTTCATGACGAATTCTGATACGTCTAACGCTTTCCCACTTGAACTTATTCCGGAACCCTTCCAGTATTCAGCCAATTCGAACTTGGGCTGTATCGATCTGAACCCCTCCTGGTCAATCCACAGTTCTACGGTAGCGGATCGGATCCAGGGCGGAGCCATCGAAGGACTGATAGGCCTTGTGAGGGGAATAGCGCTCGTTCCTTGATGATTTGCGTTCGCGGGCACATTCAGGGAGAAGTTGCTAGGAGTATTAAGGCTGGAAGGGACTGCATGATTTGAGCGCCGTGTCGGTCGTATTACGAAGTCTGTGCCATAAGTATCGGACGTAGATCTGAACCGTTGGTCGTAAGATTGTGGTGGAACAACACGCGAGAGAGCAGAAGATACAATTTTGAAGTCCGAGGAGTTTTCGAGTTTGTTTACCTCAGAGGTGGAAGAAGAGAACAATGGCAACGGCGCAGAAGCAGCTCGATAGTGGAGATACTGACATCTGCTAGGTGAAGAGTTGCTTGGAATGGAGAGATGTGTAATTTCATGTGAAGGCTGAGGTTGAGTTGATATTGATGCCGATGGAAAGATAATAACTGTTGAAGTAGGAGATAAAGGAACATCCAGCTCAGATTTTTGGCGTCTTAGACCGATGGAGGATTTATCTTCTTTACTGGGATGAACAGGCGCTAGTCCTTCGATAGGACAGTCAGAGATTTGGAGAAACGAATCATAGTAGGTAACGACGATTTCGTCCGTGTTTGCAGGCTCTGAGACGATGGCGTCACCATTGGCGTCGCCATAAAGAGAGGGAGAGGAAATGCAGGCGGAAAGAATTAACACGGAGTCCCTTCCTGTGCTAGGGATGCCTTCCTCTTCATTCTTTGTAGGATGAAGTGAAGCGATAGAAGGGGAAGGCGGGGAAGAGCTAGACGAACCAGGACTAAGTAATGGACGTTGTCCAGGGAAAAATAAAGATGAAAATGAAAGAGCGTCATGATGGGAACTGAATGAGAACTGGAAAGGGGACCGAGCTTCTACTTCCCCCGAAACATCCATCCTAGTAGAGACATGATCATCATGGTCTGTGGGGCGTCGTGATTGATATCGGGTGACTTGGCCAAAGGTACCTATGCTAACTTGAGAAGACGAAGTAAGCAACGAAGAGCTAGAAGTATAAGGCACAAGAGTTTCTTCGGAAGGAGAAGCAGCCAAAGGCCGGTCTAAAAGGATGGGTATGACACCTGTTCTAGAGCGCCATAGCTGGCTCGAGCTGAGATCTGGAGATGGAGAATCGAACGGCGAAGGGGCAACCATTTCAGAATATCCTTTCCGGTCGCAGAGGGTAGATTAGCACCAGTAGAATTAAATCTCCGCTTCAATAAGTTAAAACCCAGAGTATTTATAAGGATATCCTGTAAAAAAATTGTTGGGAATGATTTTTATCTCATGGCATTCCTCTTTCGCTTTGCATTCCATATCCTGGTGCTTGAATGAGCTCTCCACTAGATAATCTAAATGCAGTAGTTTGGTATTTGCTTCACACACTAGCCCCTAAGTATATAGTGAGTGACAAAACTATTCACATGTTTGGAAGTTTTGGATTGTATATCTAATAGGAACTATGATGAAAATATTGTAGCATATGCTCAAGGTCTCAGCTATCTTTCAAAAAAATAATCTGGCATATCCATGTAGAACTTCCCAAGATATGATTTCTTATTGTATCATTCAAATAATTTTGTTGCTAACAGTTAATGAGTGAAAAAAGTCAACATTGAAGGAGGCTTTTGATGAAATATTAGCTCAGGTCACATGATTAGAAATTATGTGACATATATAAAAGTTCAAATGGCACAAACAAGTATCAATAACTCCACATTATTCCATAAAACCTCTCTCTGTGTCAGAACCCACACCAAGCCCAATCGCCAAAGCTCTGGCCATCTCAAACTTGTTTCATACAGTGATGTCACGATCACAATATGGACACCTCATCTATATCATTGTCCTTCCAAATCAATCCTTCCGAATGGATCTTCCGAATTCCAAATCACCCTTGCCTCAATACTTCGCACACATTTGATCTGGTCACCCAATCCAGTTCAGGAATCACTCCATGAAGTGTTTAGTGAAACAATCAATAACCAGGTCCGATCATAATCTTTTCTGGAAGAGAAGCACCCTGACTATCCCCATCACTATCCCCATCTTTTCCAATGAACTCATTGATTGAGTCATTTCTATTGTGTGGAAGCAGGCGATGACATTCCATATCATCATATTCTATGATATGAATGTTCTAAACCCTCAGGATCACCCTCCAAAGGATTTAGGGACAGGTAGTTCTACCCGAAGAGCCATGCGATTCGGAAACATGTTTCAAGAGTTATTGTTGGTCCGTTAATCTTTTTCTTCATTCACAATTTTCCTACTTGCCTTATTCTTTGTTTTCTATGGCCTTTAATTAGTATACATGTACCTTAGCTACTTTCCCAACCATCACGGACTCATTCCCATTCACTCTTCCTTCCAAATGGTTCAGTATATAGCTCGCACATTCGCATGTATATTCCCTAGTTCAATTATTGTATGTCAACTTGATTATTCTACCCAAACTTGCCAACTCGTCATAAAATCACCTTGAACAACAACCTCACATTTGAGTAAGCACTCCAATTCTACTTTTATTAGTTTAACCCACTTCAAATAATGTGATATCATTGGCTGTGATCGACATGGACTGCAAAGTTCATTCAATTTACGAGATAGAATCCTTTCGGAACCTCTATCTCTTCGGAACTATGCATTTTGTCCGCAAACATTCCGAAAGCCATTTGCTTTTACTGTAGGATTCTTATTCACTTTCGAAAACCATTCTATTATCATTAGGAACATTTCCGAACACATTTACTAACACAACATTCATCCACAACCTTTATCACTGTTATTCGGATTCTGACAAGTGACTCACAAAACTAAGTCAATGTTTGGTGCTTTTGGACTATTCATTGAATAGCTTTGAATGTAAAACATATATGAAAAAGTATTGGTACATCAAAGAAAGAATCTGATCAGGGCTATGCAACCATTAAAAAATCATGTAATTCCAATCAGGGGTGATGAAGATATGGGCAATTCAAATCAAGGGCCTATTGACTCAGTTTTGTGAGATGGTATCAGAACAATCAGAATCTGATGCTCTGTCAGAGCCTGTTCTTGGCTGATTCCCAAGCCCTCGAACCTCTGGACCCGAATCCTCGACCACCCTGTTTTACCTATTCTTACCTCACATTTGATCTTCCCCCTTCGTAGCTTACAACCCTGACCTTGGTCATTCAGTCACCGATTTCCAAACCCGATCATATATAAGCTACTTACCCATGTACATGACAGTCAGTTCTGATATCGACTAAGATACCCAAATACATTCCACCTTTAATCCTTACGCTCTTTCGTTCCCCTTGCTAAGGTCATTCCCAAACCTTGGATGACCTTGGGCCTTGTCCAAAATACGGGACAGGACTCTGAGCTGGCGCAGCACATAAGCTGAAGCCAAGTCCCATTTGACTCATTTGCTGAGGCTCGGCCCTCCTCAGCAACCCAACCCTGAACCTCGGTCGACTCTATCTTGAGTCCCAACCTTATCTCTGCTTCCGTTCTGATTCTGTTCTTAACATGCTCCATCTATTATATAACATGCAACCCTTGATAGATGGTTACTATGGTAACCTTATCTTTCATGAGAACTCAAATTAAGGTATTTAATCCCCTCCAACATGTCCAGAACTTTACTACACTCCAATGCACCCCACTTCCTCTGCTCAACAAGAAAACATCTCCTCTTTGGCCTCTCATGGTCATTCCACTCACACTATTGCCTCAGGACTTGGGCTCAGCCAGTCCACAGTATCCAGGACTCTCAGAACTCTCCATCCCAACCAGCCCTGCTCCTCTGGAGGTCGTCTCCCCAAGCTTTCCTCTAGAGATCAACATGCTATTTTATCACAAATTGCTACTAGCAGAGCTCCCAATGCTACTCAGGTCACCAAACACATCAATACAATTATCCCCCACCCAGTCTCCTCAGAAACAGTCAGAAGAGTTCTCAGGAAACATTCATTTGCTGTGGTGAAGAAGAAAAAGCCCTTCCTCGGTGCAAGGCATAGACAGCTGAGGTTGGCCTTTGCTTTGAAGCACAGAGAGTGGACTATAGAGGACTGGAAGAGGGTGATTCGGTCAGATGAGACCAAAATCAACAGGTTTGGGTCAGATGGGAGGCAGTGGGTCTGGAAACAGAAGGGGGAGGGGTTGATTGAGAGAGAGGTGTAGGGGACAGTCAAGTTTGGAGGGGAAACATTATGGTGTGGGGGTGTATGGGATGGAATGGTGTTGGCCAGCTTGCAGAGATTGAGGGGAAGATGGATGTTGATCAGTTTATGTCCATTTTGGAGGACCACCTGCTGTCCAGCCTAGAGGAAAGTGGAATTCCTGAGGAACAGGTAATTTTTCAACAGGACAATGACCCAAAGCACAAGTCAAAGAAGGTCAAGAACTGGATGGAAAACAACAACATCACTCTCCTTGATTGGCCTGCACAGTCTCCAGACCTGAATCCTATTGAGCACCTCTGGGATCATGCAAAAAATAGGCTTTAGAAGTATCCAACACCACCCAAGGGTGTTTGGCAAAATTGGGAGAGAGTAGAGGAGGTATGGAATAACTTACCACCAGAGGTGTGTCAGAATTTGATAGAGAGTATGCCTAGAAGACCTGAGGCAGTAATTAAGGCTAAGGGGGGCAATACCAAGTACTAGAATTGCAACTTACTATTTCTCTGATACCCTCCCTCTCACAAACCTGAGTCAATGGGCCCTTGATTTGAATTGCCCATATCTTCATCACCCCTAATGGGAATTACATAATTTTCTAATGGTTGCATAGCCCTGATCAGATTCTTTCTTTGATGCACCAACAGTTTTTTCATATATGTTTTACATTCAAAGCTATTCAATGAATAGCCCAAAAGCACCAAACATTGACTCAGTTTTGTGAGTCACTGTATCTATCTCCATCTTGCGTTTGATCTTCTTTGCATAGCTTATGACCCTGACTTCAGTCACCTGGTCCCCAATCCCTGAACTCATTCGTATATAAACTACTAGTTCATGTACATGAAACTCAGTTCTGATATCGACTAAGATACCCAATATACTCTTATCTTCTAATCCTTACACTCCTTCGTCCCCTTTGCTAAGGTCACGCCTGAACTTCAGGTGACCTCAGGCCTCATCTGAAATATGGGACAGGACTCTGAGCTGGTGCAGCACATAAGCTAAAGCCAAGTCCCATTTGACTTGCTTGCTGAGCCTTGGCCCTCCTTGGCAACCCGACCCCAAACCTCAATCAACTCTATCTT
>QMFG01003807.1:0-10211 GCA_003314545.1 Ramaria sp. MG151
AGTGTTGAACGGTTCATGTGTGACGAGTTTTCCGACGATTCGGGTTCCAAAGAGTCAATTCGGAATCATGATGTTCGGGTGGTTCAGAAGGTGGAATAGACCATAAATCATGATCGTGACAGGCACGTTGTTTCTAACCCCAAAGCTGTCCTAAATATTGTTTTTCTATATTCACAAAAAAGCGTACATAATCACAGCTCACAATTAGAGAAAACAAAAACAAAAAAGAATAAAATTAATAAACCAAAACACACACAGAGGACATCAATCAGACTCATGGACCAAAAATCAGAAAAACATACAGCTCCCACATATACACAGTCACATTTGTCCACACACAATTGATCACTCACAGGTGTCAACTGTTATTATTTATTCCACAATTTGATTAAGTAATCCTGCAAGGCATCAGCAGGATTGCCTCAGAGAAAATAGAAAACAAAAACAATCACAATAGATTCATGGCCTCAATTCAAGGCTAACAACCTTAGAATAATTCTGTTTATTTTTAGATTCAACCAGACAAATGGCCCCAAATGCAATGAATCTCAAATGCACATATACATACCATGGCTCACAATCGCATTCAAATAACTACCAATCAGCAGACACATGCATCTGAAACATTGCCAAAGATACAAATGGCAATTAATAATCAATTATTATCCATGTCTAAAGGCACTGATCCACAACCAAAGCTTCCATACTTCAATTTCATTTAGAACAGGTGCTGGTGCATTTAAAAAAGTTTCAGGATTATTCCACTTGATTTTTCTTGTTCTTTTTCATTCACAAAAATTGTTGACTTTATGATCTGTAGTTCTGAAGCATCACAAATCAGTTTCATGAAGTTTTCAGGTAGATACTTTTGTTTTAGTACAAACATCTCCCCATGTAGACATAGACCCCAGAACTGCCCCACAACCCCTATCTTTCCTCACCATCCACAAGACACCTAGCTACTCTTTTGTTTAAATACACTTGTAGTTCCCATCAATAATTAAGGCAGTGAAACTCCATCAGTTTTCCCATATTCTGAATCTCTCACTTGATATCTCTACTATCATCCCTCTGATAGTAAATTGCTGTTGGATGTTTGCTATCAATTGAAAGATTCTATTGAGGTCAAACAATATCTCAATTTTGCTAAGTTTACTTGTTATCTCTATCTACAAGTGTTTGTGCAACTGCATGCAAACATTAAGTGCTGACAAGTTGCTCCTGTCACAGTAGTGTTTTAGAACACCTCCCTGTCATCGCACCAAAGTATGGCTTTCCAATCATCTCCAAAGATCTCCTTCAGAATTTCGAACCACTCTCGACTAATTCTTCCCACATGTTTGATCCGGTCACCCAATCTAGTTCAGGAATCACTCGGTGAAGTGTTTAGTGAAACAATCAATAACCAGGTCCGATCATAATCTTTTCTAGAAGAGAAGCACCTGGACTATCCCCATCACTATCCCCATCTTTTCCAATGAACTCATTGATTGAGTTATTTCTATTCTATTGAAGCTTGTGATGACATTCCCTATCATCAGACTTTATAAGATGAATGTTCTAGACCCACAGGATCACCTTCCAAAGGATTTGCACATGGTTTTCCCTACCTGATGAGCCATGCAATTCGGAAACATGTTTCAAGAGCTCTTAATGGTCTGTCAATCTTTTCTACCATTCACAATTTTGCTACCTCCCTTGTTCTTTGTTTTCTATGGCCTTTAATTAGTATACATGTACCTTAGCTATTTTCCGATCCTCACGGACTCTTCCCCATTTGCTCTCTCTTCCGAACCCTTTGATATATAGCTAGCACATTTGCATGTGTATTCCCTAGTTCAGTTATTGTATGTCAACTTGATTCTTCTGCCCAAACTTGTCAACTCATCCTAAAATCACCTTGAACAACAACCTCATATTTGAGTAAGCACTCCAATTCTACTTTTATTAATTGAACCCACTTCAAAGCATGTGAGATTATTAGCTGTAATCGACATGGACTGCAAAGTTCATTCGATCTACGAGATAGAATCTTTTTGGAACCTCTATCTCTTCAGAACTATGCATTTTGTTTGCAAACGTTCCGAAAGCCATTTGCTTTTACTGTAGGATTTTTCTTCACTTTTGAATACCATTCTATTATCATTAGAAACATTTCCGAACAGAATCATTAACACCACACTCATCTACAACTTTTATCACTGATATTTGGATTCTGACAGCTCTCACATCAGCACTTCCCCTGCATCACAATACATCCTCAGCTAAATAAGAAAATTAGCGCCAACTCAAGCACATCAAACACAACTCTCAAATATATCCAATAAAATCAAATAAAATCAATAAAAATATAAAAAACTATTTCTTTCATTTCTCTGAATATTGATAGCTAAGCAACAGCTACCAAAAGAACTCAATAATGCTTAGCAAACATTTCCAATACGTATAGACTGGAACTAAACCCTTGTTGAGCCATCAGTACCTGCATCCCTTTTGGTATGGCCACAGACCATCAAACCTGCCATCAAGATGCTTCACATTTTTATTTTATTGTTTCATCACATAAAAACATGTTGACCAATTTAACCTGTAGTTCTGTGATGACTCAAAATAGTTAGAGGAATTTTTCCAATAGATTACATGTACCTAACCCTGTTTCATGGACATCATCCCCTCACTTCCTAAAATATTCCAAGTCATTCCATCACCCTGATTATTCTCACTCTCATTAGATAGGCATCATAGTAGCTAGAACATTTAAATAGGCTTGTAGTTCAGAAAGAAATCAAGGCAGTATAATCTCCACAGTGTGATCAAATTATCTCCCTGATTCCTACATTGCTCAGCTATCACTTCTCTGATTAAGATTTGTCACCAGCCAGTCTATCAGACAAAAACTTATCTACTGAAATCACTAGTAACCCAAAAATTGTTAAGTTGTCACCCAAATTCTTATCAATGCTTGTGTTCCATCGCACATGAGCATTAGATGCTGAAATTTGATTCCACATCAGCACCCAATATTATATTTTGAGTGAAAGTGAAAGATATCTATCTCTTTTTGTTTTATAATTTGTTTTTATCTTTGTGATTTTGAGGTGATTGTGATGGCGCCTATCAATTATGTAATCGAGTTTTGTATTCTGATGCAAACAAGCATAAGCTCATGTGTGTTGACACAAGTGTTATTATATATCTATCTACTGCACGAAGGTTATATTATGTAATCTACTGATGCATCAGTAGCGCCGTGCAGAATAAAACAGCAAAAACAATATAAAAACACTACTAATGAGGATTCAAGGCCTTGGGCCTTAGAATATGTTCTGTTTACATCTTTAGGATCATTCGGCAAATGATCCCCGAGGCAATGCAGGGACAAACGTGTGCATATATGCGCTTCGGACATGAACGGGCTCCAATAGCCACCGATCGAGCCCCACATGGCTCTGAAACACTTCCATTCATCCTTACGACACTTCAACTTCTATTCCTGATCACCCCTATCGTCGCCGATCCACGAATGAAGCCGATCACTTCGATTTCATTTAAACAAGCGCCCAGAGCTTCAAAATGGAGTTTCAGATTTTTCCTCATTGATTTTTCTTGTTCTTTTGGTTTAGTATGGTAGTGAAACACATGATCTACATTTCCTACCACACCTTGATCTGTTTCAGAAGTTTTAGACATGCTTTTAGTACATTTTTGTGCATTCTTCCCCTCATGTAGACTCCAACCCCAGAATTGCTCCATCGCCCCAATATTCTTCTTGGAAACACAAAGGACAATCATTAGCTAGCTCTCACTATAAGTACGCTTGTAAATTTCTCCAGAATCTAAGGTAGTATAACCTCCACATCTCTGTTACAATCTCCACATCTTTGCTTGATATCTTTGCAACCCTTGCTTTGTTAACGAATCGTCACTGGCCATTCGTCATCATTTCAAGGACTCTATTCAACTCAGTACTTATCCCAAAACTGTTAAGTTCTCACTATCTACCTATCTACGAGTCCACGTCTCTGTATGCGAACTTTAAGCGCTGACGCTTTGATTCCGCATCAGCGCATCCCCCACGCTAGAATTCATATCTCGCTTAGATCATCTTTTAGGCGCTTAAAGACTGCCTTCAATAAACTTGAAGAAAAGATCAAAAACAAAGCAAATAAAACAAATAAAACATATTAAAAATTTCCATTTTATTTCTTATTAACAAGCATTGTAGATAAAAGATAAGGTGAAACTTATCAGTTTTGAGCAAACAGTTGGATCCTTTGAATATTGAGAAATGTGAGCAACAGCTGGTGAAGATTTGCTATCAGTTTCCTAATAATAGAGCTTTTAGACTACCTTTAGAAAGTCAGGGAGAATCTTTGGAGTTTTACTGCCTTGAGTACTTCTCAGAACTACAGGCCTATTTAATGGATCTAGTTACTATGATAGCTATCTAAATTATGCAAGCAAAACTGGGATTGTGGAATGAATCTGGAATATTCTAGGAAGTGGGGTGGTATATCTGAAACAGGGGTAACTAATTGCTGTCTATTGATTGTCCTCTCGAAACTTGTTTCTAAGTTATTGAGAACTACATTGATAATTGTCGACATATTTTTGATATAGAAAAGAAGAAAGTAGGAAAGAAATTGTTTGTTGAGACAGAGCTGGAGGTCTGTGGTCATCCCAAAGCAGACAGCATCAATGATGCTTGGCAGGCTATTGGTTCCTGTCACTTAGATGTTGAATTATCTTTCATAATGTTTCAGTTGTTTGTATGTGTGCATGGCGTCAGAATCCAATTATCAAAGTTAAATGTTATGAACAAATATATTGTTAGCAATAACATTGAAAAGGTTTCCACATGAGGAAAATGGTGTTCGAAAATGAAAGTTAATCCTACAGAAAAAGCGAAGGGCTTTCAGAACGTTTGCGAAGAAGTGCATGATTCCGAAGAGATAGATATTCCGAAGGGATTCTATCTCGTGGATTGGATGAACCGTATGGTTCACGCCGATCACACCCAATATGATTACATTCTTTTGAAGTATAATCAAATCTAAAGTGATAGGTTTTATAGGACTTACTTCGAAATGAAGTTACTCTTTTTGATTGTTCACGACGAGTTGTTAAGTTGAGCAGATCAATCAAGTAGACGTGCAATAATTGAACTAAAGAACATACATGTGAATGTGCTACTTATATACTGGGACGTTCGGAGGCAAAGGTGAATGGGGAGTAGTCTGTTAAGGATCGGAAAAGTAGCTAAAGTACATGTATTCTAGTTAATGACCATAATGAATAGAGAACAAGAATGGGATGAAACTTGTGGATGAGAAAGGGGTTTAACGAACTAGAAATACACCCTGAAACCTGTTTCCGAACCATATGTCTTTTCAGATAAACGAACCCTTGTTTCACCTCTTTAAACGACGGTCCTGAGTGACGGGGATGAACTCATCCACATGTGGAATCGTATGTATTGTTTCCATAAGCTTTTAGAAGCATAGAATCGACCCTTCTATTGAGTTCCTAGAAATAGATGGGGATAGTGATGGGGATAGTGTAGGTGCTTCTTTTCTGAGGGAAGGCCAATAATAGAATCTGGTTTCTTGATTGGGTCCTTGTGATGTTGCTAGGATGATTCAAGGTGTTATGGGTGACGAGGTGTTGGGGGGTTGTAGGTGTGACAAGTCTGCCGATGAAGCGGGTTCCGAAGAGTGGATTTGGAAATGTGATGTTCGGATGGTTCGAATGGTTCGGACGGTTCGGACGGAGGAACAAATTGTAAATCATGATCGTGACACATGGGTGAAACATGCATGAATGGACCAGTCCCCTGACATGTTTAGTCTCAGCCTATGACAAGATCAAGACTTTCTGTCAGTATTAGAGGTCAGATGAATTATTCAGTTTATTGCATATATCTCAGCTTTGATAGGAAGTGAAATATTTTATAACTATTTTTTATTTTATTCTTTGTTTTTAATCTGTATTTCTCCTGATATTTCTGAGGCAGCTGTGATGGCACCCATTGATTATATAATCGAGTTTTTGTATTCTGATGTGAAGTAGCACTTTGTGGAATCAAAAAGGTTCAGTGCTTAATGCTCATGTACTGTAGTATGTGAGCAGAGAGGAATTTAAGTTTAAACTTGACAGTTTTGGGATCACTATTGATCCTGGTAGATAGTAAATTTTTTTATGGAACTAGGGGGCAGATGTGCTTGAAACAAGGGTAGCTACATGTAATCTATTGATAATTTTGTAGAGATATTGCGAGCTCGCACCTTAGATGTCATTGAATTATAACAATCTCCCAAGTGAAAATCGCGTCATTCGAGGGGAAACTCAACAAATTTTTCTGAAACTTGTTCCTATGCTATTGAGAACTACAAAGCATTTGATCAATATGACTTTGATATTAGAGAAGAAAGAAAGAGGATAAAAACATCTGGATGGTGGAGTTGACTGTCCACAGCTATCCCAAAGTGGATGAAGGCACTGATGGCTCAGCAGGGCTTTGGTTCCTGTCCATGTGTGTTAGAAATGCTCACTGAGATGTGGAGCTATCTCTGGTAGCTATTGGTCATACAAGGGAGCTTGTGGGTGAATATATGCATCCATTCGTAGGTGCTCAGGCTTTTGGTCCATGAGTTGGGAGATATATTTCTTAGGGTGTTGAACCATGGTGTATGTTGTAGTATGTGTGGGTCTTTATATTTTGAATAAAGGTAAAATTTTCTATCTGTTATTTTTTTGATTTTTTTTTTTAATATTTTTTGTTGTAATGTAGAGGGAGTCCTCTTGAAAATTGTTTCTAAATAATTGAGAACTACATTGAAGAATAATCAACATGTTTTTGATATAGAGAAGAAGGGAGCTGAGATGGAGCTGGGGATCTGCAGTTGTCCTGAAGTGGACAGCATCAGTGATGCTTGGTTAAGTGTCGGTTCCTGTCCATGTGCATTGTAAATGTTTGCTTAGATATTAAGCTATATTTGGTGATGTTTCAGTTGATTGTATGTGTACGAGGGTGAATGTACATGGGTGTATGCAGCACAGTGGGTGTATGTGGTAGCTTATGTACTTGTGGGTTGTGTGTACTCTGGGAATTAATCTGTGAGTTGTGATGATGACTTGTTAGGGTGTTGATTCATGAGTCTCTGTGATGTGCCTGTGTCTCTGTTATAATATCTTTTTGTTCCTTTTGATGCACTCCTGTGATTATGCAAGCAGAGTGTTCAATATACAATAACAGGTCTGTGGTTATGTCTCCTATTGTTGTTTTCTTTGATGCAATCCTGTGATTATGTAAGCATGTGTTTGAATATACAATAACATCAGCATCCTCTTTAGGGTCCCCTTGGTTCTTGGCAAGAGAAAAACTGAGAGCCGGCTATTGGCTCAACTGAATTCAATGAATTTTGTGATGCTGTCGTGTACCAGAAACCCTGTAGTTGGAGTAAGGCTGATGTCAGGTATCTGAGGGTCACAGATCTGCAAACACTTAGCCAAGCGATTGTTATTATTATCTATCCTACAAACATCAGATTATGTAATCACTTCGATAGATCAACAGAGCCACCTAGCAGAGAATAGAAAAGAAAAACAACCATAAAAACAACACCCAGCTCAATTCAAGGCTTTCAACCTTAGAATATTTTGTTTATCTTTTAGATTTAATTGGATGAACAACCCTGAACAGGAATGATCACAAAAGCATGCATACACACCATTCAGACATGAACAGGCTGAAAGAACCACCAATGGTGACCACGTGACTCTGAAACATTACCAAAGATAAATATGGTAACTGGAAAACAATTTCTATACACCCCTATTGTTGCCGATCCACAACCGAAGCCCAAGTGCTTCCATTTCATTTAGGACAAGCACCCGGACCTTTGAATGGAGTTTCAGAAGTTTTCTCTTTGTTTTTCTTGTTCCTTTAACTCAGAATCAATTGTAGTTTGCATGATTTGTAGTTCCCAAAGCTTACAGATCAGTTTCAGATGTTTTAGACTGTAATTACTCCCAATTTAGTGCAATCCTCCCCTCATGTAGATTCCAACCCCAGAACCACTCCACCAGCCCTATATTTCTCATTCACCCACAAGAGACTCACCCTAGCTACTGTTTTGTTTAAATAGACTTGCAGTTCTCACTATAATCCAAGGCAGTAAATCTCCATAAAGTTCTCTATATTCTGAATCTCTTGCTCTATATCTCTGCAACTACTTTATTGCTAGCAAATTGTCACCAGCTGTTTGCTTTCAATTCAAAGCATATCCAACTCAATAGTTGCTTCAATTTTGTTAAGTCGAAGCTTTATCTCTATCTACAAAGCTTGCGTTACCGTACGCGATCTTTAAGCGCTGACAATTTGCATCCGCATCAGCACATCCCCCGCATCTCAATACACACCCGCTTAGATTATATCATTGGCGCCCATTCAGCACGTTCAAGACACATCAATAAAATATCAAACAAACATCAAATAAAATACAAAATTTATACAAAATTATTTCCATTACATTTCTTATTAGTGATATCTCAATTTTGAACGAAGCCATTGGGACACTAGATGTACATATTGCCTTGTTTATTTATGCAAGGTATATCAGGAAGGTAGGTAAAGACTCAAATGCCTTTAGACTGTTTACTATAACCCTACCAGAAAGTTGTCTCTAAATACCCACGCGGCAGCACATCCGAACAAGTCATTTCTGATTATTTGAAGCCAACCTTCATTCGCTCACATACCACAGAGCCTTCGTAGCAACGATCCAATATCCTTCCAGGATACTTAACTGTTTGCCACTTGGAGAGCTTGGTTATTCCAGGTGTGTACCGGTGGGTTGAAGTTGAATTATACTTTCCGCTGCGTGTGACGTGTGCTTATTTGACAGAGTGGGGGTACTTTAATGTGCGGTTTAAGCCAATATTCTACCATTCTACTCAATTTACTTTCTCGACAACAGACCGGTCCCCCAGATCCTAAGCATCCTACAATTGCATCGCGTCTTCTGGATTTGAAATATACCTCTCGATCATGCCAACAAGTATGCCTTGTTGGCTCGCGCTTAGTGACGTTCTCGAACCGTAGGTGCTTCCCCCTGGAGAGCACATTCTTGTACCAGCATGGCTGAATGTTACGGTTGTGAATGCTCTTGGAGATTTTGATATTGCTGCCGACAGGCTGGTATTTTTGGATGGGGAAAGTGGGTGTATGTAGTTTCCTCATTTTTATCGGAATTGTTCGCTTCGCCGATATGGCTTGCTTACCGTTTCCACCTTTTAGTTGACCCTTGAGGTACAGCTACCCTCACAGCGCTACGCTGCCCAACGCAATGATTCTATCCTCAGGCCTTTTAAGCTCATTCCTGGTGATTTTCCCTTTGATTTCCTATGATTGTGCTCATCGTGGGGTACACCACTGAGATGAAAACGGACTACGAGACCACGCAAAAGAGCCCGCTGACATCCAGATCATTCACCGGGAAGAGGTTGTGATTGTCCAGGTTTGGCTGAAAGATTGGAGATCATTCACAGAACGAGGGCACGAGGCATAAATGTGCCTTGATTGACTAGGGGTGACTAAGTGACGGGCTTTTTGACATTCTTCGGTTTGACTTTGGTCTTTGGGAGTGACCGAATATATATGTCATTCCTAAGCTTGTGCACATTTCAATGTACAACTGGCAAGGAAAAAAGATCACGCGAGGATATGAAAAAATTACACTAATTCATTTAATAACCATTAATGGGGTAGTGGTAACCTCGGGGATCGCTTATGAGAGTAAGAAGTGGGGGAAAGAGGGTACAGGAAGAAGGTTGGAAGGGGAATGTACAAAGTGTGAGAGATATTCATTAACAGCGCGGGTTGTAAAAGGTAAAGGGGCGGAAGTTGAGGGGAGACGGCAACGATAATGGCGATATTAGGAGGAAGAGAGGAGAGAAGGGGTAGTCGTATAGCGTGCGAGAGGGGAGACATTGAAGGACATGAAAATGTTTGAGAGGTCGGTGATGGGTGTGAATGGAGACATATATCTGGAAGGGTGCAATAACTAGTTCGCTCGGTGGAGAGGCGCAAAATCCACGATAAAAACACGCCCTGATCCACATCCAAAGCATGCTTTTGAAGAGAAAGCAGCTTCCCTAACGTCTCGTAATTCTGTGGGTATCCAACAAGCCTCACTTGGCCGGTCGGTAAG
>QMFG01003811.1:0-14366 GCA_003314545.1 Ramaria sp. MG151
TATCGCATTTACAAAAGCGGCGCTTGTCCAGGACGGTTATCGATTCTTATATATACACTGATTTCAAACGGCCTGTTTGGTCTTGAATATGACGATGAATGTCTCTTACGATCTCTCCAGTATTCCTCTGAGGATGATGCTCAACTCGCTGCTCACGGCTATGTCTCCTCCTTCAAACGCGAATTCACCAACCTAGCAACCATCTCCTTCGCTATCCCAATCATGGTAATTCCAGACTTTGTTTTTCCTCGAGAATCTCCCCACTGCGTTACCCACGCTCGTCTTCTTTGTGTGCTCGAGCGACCCTCCTTCTCTTCGGCGGTCCCTCATCTGTAGTGTGGTGCTGGATTATAGGTCACAAGTCTCATTTGGAATTTGGAGCGCTGGCGTCTTTAGGCTTACCTTGTGCGCCATAGGAGGGTCCATATGTTTTACGCTCGGTGCCTCCATTGCCGAAATCGGTTCGTAATATTATGTATGCTTCGATTGCTCTTTTTTTTATCTCAAAAGTCTTCATCCTCTCAACTATCTTCCCACTTTTCTATCAGTGTCGTCTCATTAACAAGAATAAAGTTGAAACCTTTGGGCAAAGGAACCGGGTAAACTGGAGTTTCGAGATGGTAAAGCTCGTAAATTTCACATATTACTCATCAGCCTATTGAAACTTGTGGGCTTGTAATGACCAGTGACCTGAGGACGCGTGGACTTCCGTCACTCACATCACCTCGGAAACAGTGTGGAGTTTGAGGTCAGGTATGGTTGTCAAATTGAAAACTTGGCTTCTGAGATGGATTTGATATATGGATACCGGTGACTACAGGAAAATGATAGATAAAGAAATCGTTGTGGTGGCGGCAAGCACTCTTCAAGCGAGTTAAACGCTCAGCCCATGTATGGAGAGAAAGCGGAGTTTGTGTAAATATGACGAGACCCAGAGCCACCTAGGTTTCCCCTATGAGCAGATCTGTGACAATGCTTGTTGATGTATCACCCAGTCGGCGGCTTCCTGTGGATTTAGCTTTAGAATTACTGGATTGGAGTGAGCATGGATGATGAACGAATAGTTAATCACCGTGTTTATGGGGGCTTTTTTCCCTGTGAGTTATTTGAATACCCCAGCGCTCTGATGTCCCCAAATACCAAAGGAGGAGTGTACAGCGACCAATCAATCCCGCCCCACGTGTCAAGGGATATATCAAGATATCATCATAGATCTCATCTTAATGGAGTCTATTCACCAGTATGACTCGGTGGCTTAGCACAAAGTGATTCCAAGGTCGGGACCTTTCCTCCGAGATGATTGATCCAACGGTATCTACATTCCAGTGAATCGAATCAGCTGTTTATTCACCAGTTGCTATGTTCCAAATCCGAAGCACCTCGTCGTGGAAACGCGATGCAGGAATAAAATGGGTCTATTTAACGGGTGTCCCCTTTGTTATTATAGACATTATTGGCTATTTTTAGGTGAGGGGAAGAATAGCCGCCCTAGTTACTCCAGCCCTCAATTAATTACCCCTGAGCCATCTAGTATAAGTAGTTCAATTAGATACTCAAATGAATTAGTTGGTAAGAAAAGCCCAGCTGCTCACTGTGTTGAGCCCAGTATGTGTTGGAACTGGGGATAACATGTCCCCCAGTTATTGTTCTCATCCATCTCTGGTTCTTGTCTGTCTCCGGTTCTCATCTGTCTCTGGTTCTCATTGCAGCTGATAGCCACACTCATCTTGTTCTCATTGTCTCCTGTATCTCTCACAATTTACAAAACCCTTGTACCCACACCCCAGGTCCGAAGTATGTCATTACTGTTAGGAAGGAAATTGAACAAAGATATGGACATATTTCTTTTATTATTTTTCTTTTGATATCTCTTTTATTTCTGCCAGCATTCCCATCACATCCTCACAATCTTTTTCATCCATCCTACATTCCAAGTCGAGGGGAAACATATCCCACACATTCTAAATAGTCCATTGCATTGTTAAAATCATTCCAAGTCAAAAAAACGAGCCCACAACAAGTCGAATTGAGTTTAATCATCATTACAAGTCAGGAGGGTCCTATCTCCACTTACACCACTCAAAACATTTATTTGAGACGAAGCATCTGTATATATGCGGTCCAAATGAGCCTCCTACACCCTTAAACATCCCTGGAAGTATTCACCTGACTCCCTATACGACTCCACAACTCAAATCCCCATAATTGACTCTATGGACATCCAGGGGCAAGTCCCCTCGACTTTTTTCCTATATTTCCCCCCCTCTTTCTATTGATCATTTCTCTATTGTTCCACATTCAATTTAACCCAGAAAAAGCTCCACCACTTCGCATTCAACCCCCTTTATTATCCTGAACATTTATGAACATTATTCTTCCATATTCCACCCCTAGCCCCATTATCATCCCTTTCCCTATCTCATGAAATTTTTCTGAGAATAACATGCCTCAAAACCCCTGAACTCTTTGGTATATAACAATGACATTATCTACAGTAAATAACATCGAGTTTTCCAGTTATTTTTCTAGTCTTTGAGTTGAAATTCTTTTCAAAAGTGTTATTATCACTCTCTGTCTATCTCTACTTGCTGCTGTACCTCTTAATTCTTAACAATTACATCACAGTATCCCTCAACTGGAGACAATACAGACATCGCTGAACTTGACCAACCCTACAAATGCAGCATGTGTTCCATCTCACCTGGAACTACAGACTACAAAGCAACGGACACTGTGACCAACTTGACAGACCATCGAACCCAGCATGAAATATATCTCACAATACTTATAGGTAGCCTGGCTACACATATCCTGATCAGGCTACAAAACAATGGATGCCACAGCCAGCTCTGCAGGTCCCCCAAGTCCAGCATTCACTCCATCTCAGCTGTACTCGCCAAATTGTTGTTATCGTTCTGACTATGCACCACACATATCACATCAAGTGACAAACAGACATCACATGGCTCTAACAATGGCCAGCATGTGTATAGACAAAGGTAAATCTGCAGTTTGTTAGCTATGGATTCATTTAAGGGGGCAAACTACCTACTCCTAGTTGTTGAAAGAACACATAATGGACTTATATTTTTCTTGAGTTTTTCTATTTTCATTCTATTTTTCTTTTATCTTTTATCACACAGACACTGCCATCATTCCAATCATATCTCTTTCTGTTCTTCATCTCATTCTATCTACAAATCCTAATCCACACATGAGCGACCCAAATACGAGACGCGCTCAGATCCACACCAAGCATCCCGAGACACAAGCAACAAAACGCACCAAGAATATGAATCGAGATGCACTGAGAATGTGAGAACCAAGTCATATGTCAGAACCAAGTCATACCAAGCACCGAAAATGCGAAGCCAACATGAGAGGCATTGTGAGACACCAAGAACCAAGTGAGAATAAGAAACGAGACACAATGAATGAAACACATACCCAAAACAATCATCATGACATTCCGAGACCCCACTACTGGCTCATTGCGACACCACAGATCTAGAATGGTTCATAACAGAAGTATGAGAGTGGAAAATGGTGCCCTGGTCCCATAGCTTCAGTTTGTGAAACACCCGGAAAGGTTACATAGAGGAGGTGAGTGAGAGAGCATTGCGTCCAAGTTGTTCTTTTGTCCATATACCTATGTGGGGATGAAAATGAGACGATGAGTGTGGATGAAGTTGGTTATATCCAGACCTAGAACTCATGGCTGTTAATATAAAGAGGGTATCATGGGCAGATCTGGACATAGCGAGCACAGTAATTCCCAGACAAATGGACTTTATCCTGACTACTAGGCCGCCTGAGTGTCTCATCTAGGGAGGAGTAGTAGGTGGCGAGAACGGGTCACATACTGTATGTCTAGGAATCAACAGCACTGGGGATAGAGATGCATAGCCAAGAAAAGATACTGACTGCTAGGAAAGGAGAAAATCAATAGAGTAAGGAGAATAGATGGGTGATTACCTGGAATGTTTGAAATGCAGTGTGCAGTCTTTCCCATGTCATAGAACCAAGTTGAGTATTCCCATAAATGCGAACCACCAGAAGCATCTGAATAGCATAGAGTATATACACGATAATGTATAAGTTTTATTTGTGGGCATAACATGTAGGGAGATAAAACTGTGAATCATGAGGTGTGAATGACCCAATCTTGGCACTTACTGCCTCTCTTAAATATTTCCGCTTGTGTATAGCTATTTTTTGCAGCCATTAAACTGGAAGCTCAATGTTCCCAGGACAATTTTCCTGTGTTATATACAAAGCCATAGATTCCTAGTTATCTGGTGGTGTAGCAGTTCAGAATGATCGCAGTGGCCATCCAGATAGATGTGTCGCACAAACCATGATAAGATATTGTGCATGATCATTTGGATGCGAAAAGAAAGGTCATGGGACAAGAAATCAAAAGAAGCAAACCATGAAGCACCCAGGAAGCCTAGAGCACTTCTTCCACAAAGATGTATAGGTACAGGCGTGTTTGTGGGTTATGACCTGTAGGAAAAGTAAATGTCAATGACTGAACCAAGATATGGCACACAGGACACAATGATCTTGATGGGTATGGAGAACTCGGTGCAGGTACCACAGGCTGAACATACTATGTGGCACCAAAGGAACTTTCGTGGAATCTAATTGGCTCCCACGGACCAGACATTTGGCTCATCAGCTTTGAATTTGGAACTTTGCCCGATGTCCATTGCGATCTGACGATTTAGAAACTTCTTCAAATTCATTGTGGCTCAGTATACTGCTAGAAAATTGGGAGCAGAACAACCTTCAATTGTGAGTAATGAAAATGTGAACCATGGAATGTGGGATATCAATGGCATCAGGGTACAATTAAGATAGACACTGAGTCGAATAGAACTCTTGAAATGATGATGAATGGCCAGTGACGATTCGTTAACAAAGCAAGGGTTGTAAAGATATCAAGCAAGGATGTGAAGATTGTAACAGAGATGTGGAGGTTATACTACCTTAGATTTTGATGAGAGTTACAAGCGTACTTATAGTGAAAGCTAGCTGATAATTGTCCTTTGTGTTTCCAAGAAGAATATTAGGGCAATGGAGTGATTCTGGGGTTGCAGTCTACATGAAGGGAAGAATGCACAAAAATGTACTAAAAAACATGTTCAAAACTTCTGAAACTGATCATGGTGTGGTAGGAAATGTAGATCATGTGTTTAACTACCATACTCAGTCAAAAGAACAAGAGAAAACATCAGAGAAAAATGTGAAACTCCATTTCGAAGCTCCAAGCACTTGTTTAAATGAAATTGAAGCGATTGGCTTTGTTTGTGGATCAGCAACGATAAGGGTGGTCAGGAATAGAAGTTGGATTGTTGTATGGATGAATGGAAGTGTTTCAGAGTCACGTGGGGCTCGATCGGTGGCTATTGGAGCCTGTTCGTGTCCGAAGCACATATATGCGCATGTTCATTCCTGCATAGCCTTGGGGATCGTTTGCCGAATAACCCTGAAGATGTAAACAGAATATACTCTAAAGCCTGAGGCTTTGAGTTGACATTAATGTTGTTTTTATATTGTTTTTGTTATTTTCTTCTGCACAGTGCTACTGATGCATCAGTAGATTATGTAATGCAATCTTCAGGTGGTAAATAGATAAATAATAACACCAATGACTACAGCACTGTGGCGGATGACAGGAGTTGTGACTAGAAGTGCCCTTACTGAGTTAAGCACATCTTTCCTGTATCTGAGCGACTTTTTGAGTCGGCCTGTGCAGTGGAAACATATGACAAGAAGCTGATGCCAACTCAGCAGATGGTTTCTCTATGATTTAATTGTTGATATCAAGCTTATGATATTCTCTGGAAATTGATGCGCAGAAGATTCATGAAATTGAGTTCTAAATATTGCAACACTGAGCTGTCTAGACAAGCTAGGGCTGATCTCACCCATACATGGACGTATCGGTCTGCTACGTGATTAGTCCTTGAATTCTGATCTAGATCGAAATAAATTTGCCGGTGATCTGGTGTCAACTAAGCTGAGTAGGATCGTCGCAACAGGTATTGGCATTTGCTGCCTCTCGCCAAAATATCTGCACTGTCCTGTAACTGGTTCTCCAGCTTGGAGACTTGACTTCAGGAATGTTATAAAAAACAGAAATTATGTTTTAAGGATTTTATGGAGCCCAAAATATTTTGTTCTATTCTTTGTTCTAAGTGCTGCTTGCAAAATGGATCAGCGTCTAATGTTCGAACGTAGGAAATCACATGAGTGGTTTATTTATAGCAAAAGAAGAGACGTCTCACCCCTGAAAACAATGTTAATGAACACGTCATCAACAAAAACTCACAATAGAAGGTTGTTCAGCACCGTATTAGTGAGTGTGCTATTAAAGGAGGACAAACTCAAAGAGCGCTCTCATCCAAAACAATAACGCCATCAACAGAAACTTGACGATGTGGATTACAAGAATTGTTGAGGTTGGCTCACGTGTCAGAAGTAATAAGAAAATGAATTGAAATATTTATTATATTTATTTTGTATTTGTTTGGGTTTTATTTGATTTTATTGAAAGTTGTTCAAAGCAAATTTTGTTATTATTATTTATCTACCGCATGAAGATTATATTACATAATCTACTGATGCATCAGTAGTGCCGTGCAGAACAAAATAACAAAAACAATATAAAAGCATCACTAATGAGAATTCAAGGCCTCGGGCCTCATCATATACTTTGTTTACCCTTTCAGAATTATCCAGCGAACGATCCCTGAGGCTATGCAGGGACGAACGTGCGCATACATGCGCTTTGGACACAAACGGGCTTCAATAGCCACTGATCGAGCCCCGCATGGCTCTGAAACACTTCCAATCACTCATACAACTATTCAATTTCTATTTCTAACCACCCCTATTGTCACCAATCCCCGAACAAAGCCGATTGCTTTGATTTCATTTAAACAAGCGCCCAGAGCTTCGAAATGGAGTTTCACAATTTTCCCTGATCTTTTCTCTTGTTCCTTTGACTGAGTATGGTGGTTAAACACATGATCTACACTTCCTACCACATCAGGATCGGTTTCAGATGTCTTAGATAGGTTTTAGTACACTTTTGTGCATTTTACCCCTCATGTAGACTGCAACCCCAGAATCGCTCCATCGCCCCATTATTCTTCTTGGAAACACAAAGGACAATTATTAGCTAGATCTCCCTATAAGTACACTTGTAATTCTCATCAGAATCTAAGGCAGTATAACCTCTACATCTCTGGCATATTCTCTATCTCTTTGCTTGATATCTCTACAACCCTTGCTTTTTTAACGAATCGTCACTGGCCGTTTGTCATCATTTCAAGTGATCTATTGGACTCAGTGGTTATATCAAAACTGCTAAGTTACTGTTATCTCTCTATTTACAAGTCACGTCACTGTACGCGAACTTTAAGCGCTGATACTTTGCTCCCACATCAGCGCATCCCCCACGGTAGAATACACATCTCGGTTAGAGTATCTTTTAGGCGCTTAAAGATCACCTCAAGCCAACTTGAAGAAAAGTTCAAAAACAAAACAAATAAAATAAAATAAAATAAATAAAAATTTCTATTCATTGTCTTATTAAATTTTAGGCGCTTGTTCAATAATCTAAGCGGAGTTGAATTGAGATGTGGGGGATGTGCTGATGCAGGAGCAAAGTGTCAGTGTTAAAAGTTAGCGTACACTGACGTGACACTTGTAACAGAGATAAGAGCTCAAACTTAACAAGTTTGAGATAACTATTGAGTCATATAGATCACTTGAATTGAGAGCAAACAGCCGGTGACAATTTGCTAACAAAGAAATGGTTACAGAGATATAGAATGATAGATTCAGAATATGAGGAGCTTGTGGAGATTTTACTGCCTTAGATTATACCAAGAACTACAAGCGTATTTAAGGGAAAAACTTAGCTAGTGAGTGTCCTTTGTGAATTCAAGAAAAATAATAGGGTGATGGAGTGGTTCTGGGGTTGCAATCTACATGAGGGATAAAATGCACAGATATGTAACTAGAAGCTGTCTAAAGGACCTGAAATCGATCTGTGTGCTATGGGAACTACAAATCATAAAATTACTACTAATGAGAATTCAAGGCCTTGGGCCTTAGAATACATTCTGTTTACATCTTTAGGATCACTCAGCGAACGATCCCCGAAGCAATGCAGGGACGAACATCCGCATATATGCACTTCGGACACGAATGGGCTCCAATAGCCACCGATCGAGCCCCGCGTGGCCTTGAAACACTTCCATCCACTGTTACGACACTCCAACTTCTATTTCTGATCACCCCTATCGTCGCTGATCCACGAACGAAGCTGATCGCTTCGATTTCATTTAAACAAGTGCCAGGAGCTTCGAAATGGAGTTTCAGAATTTTTCTCATTGATTTTTCTTGTTCTTTTGGCTCAGTATAGTAGTGAAACACATGATCTACATTTCCTACCACACCATGATCTGTTTCAGAACTTTTGAACATGTTTTTAGTACATTTTTGTGCATTCTTTCCCTCATGTAGTCTCCAACCCCAGAATCACTCCATCGCCCCAATATTCTTCTTGGAAACACAAAGGACAATTACTAGCTAGCTCTCACTATAAGTACACTTGTAAATTTCTCCATAATCTAAGGCAGTATAATCTCCACATCCTCAGAATATTCTCTATCTGTTTGCTTGATATCTCTCCATCGCTTGCTTTGTTAACGAATCGTCACTGGCCGTTTGTCATCATTTCAAGCAATCTATTCGACTCAGTGCTTATCCCAAAACTGCTAAGTTGAAGTTATCTCTCTATCTACAACTCGCGTTGCTGTACGCAAGCCTTAAGCGCTGACATTTGATCCCGCATCAGCACATCCCCTGCACTAGAATTCATACACTGCTTAGATTATCTCTTAGGCGCTTAAAAGCCACCTCAAGCAAACTTGAAGAAAAACATCAAAAACAATTCAAATAAATTCAAATAAAATACATAAAAAATTCCCATTCCATTTCTTATTAGTTTTGTACTCGCTTGTCACTGGGAATAACGGCTTCACCTTCAATTGCCATTGAGATACAGAGTAGTGAGGGCAAAGCGCAAGTGGAAAGTGCCGAGTCCTTGACTCACCCCACCCCTTGCTTACAGTGGATAATTTTGGCGATGATTGACATCGGGACTAAATGAGTGATGCTGCAGACCGAGTACACCGGCTGAGCGTTTAGCCCACTTGAAGAATGCTTCCTATTACCACCACGATATCTTCATCTATCATAATTGATGATGGTCAACAGAAAAAGGGGTGTCACTGTGCATAGCGAGCATAGTGATTCCTACACGAATGGACTGACCAGAGTTGATATCGGTTGAATACGCTGCCCCGACTACACAGCGCCTGAGTTGTGGCCCCAACCCTAACCCTAAGACGCATTGGGCGTCAACAAATTGCTGAACTTCGTAGAGCCGAGATGCCAAACTAGATGGCGCTTATCTGCACTTTCCTGTAGCTATTTCTCATGGCTATTGAGGCTTGATATTCTCGATTGCAAAAAAGAAGACGTCTCTTTTCTGTTTTCAGAATCCTGATACTCTCATTTGTCAAGAGTGAGAAATCCGAGGGCCAGGGAAAGTCTTCAGTTCGTGGAATTGGCCGGTGATTGGAAACAGCCTTATTGGAGAGTTCATCACTCCTTTCGTGGGCCTGAGCAACTCTGAAAGTTAGTCAGCCCAGCGGAAGCCACGTTTGATCAGGATCTGATGCTACTTCTGCTTCTCAGGATAATTTTTATAGGACTTCTTTGTTGACATCAAGTTCATGATGTTCAATGGCTATTGGTGCGTGGATGCATCTGTGTTCTATCTCTGGCTGTCGAAGGCCGAACAAGAAAAGAAGAAAGACATGTAAACCGAAGGATGGTGTCTCAGCTGTTGGTATCCCTCACATATTCTGTTATTAGGAGCTATCTCGAATGGAGGAGTGAGAATACCACAGGGACCTGAGTGATGAATGAGTTTAGCATTGTCGTGAGTATGTGAGCTATCTGAATATGTAGATGTTCCTCTGAAAAGCCAGGAAAATGGTTACAATTATGGGGCATCGTTTGATGTGGCCGGTTGCTTGTTTGATCTACTTGTTTGAGTTCACTTTGCGCTGATGCTTTTTGCTTAATATAGGGCCTCATACAAGTTCTTGCCTGTGAGTTTCAGATCTAGGCATCAAGGCTGTCATCCATCAAAACAACAGGAAGAGAAGTGTAGATCAATCGAATGATGATGTTTCATGTAGTCAAGGTTAGGGTTTCATGATGTCCAAGGTACGCTCGGAGGCCATGCTGTCCAGATATGAACGATGTTGTCCCAATTAGCATGAATGTTATGGAGTTCTGCTTAACATCTGTGTTAACAGAATGCGACTCGTATGTTCCTTAAGACATCTTTCTCCATATCACTGTCTCCCGATGAATTCCAACATCTACATATATTTGCACCTGTAAGATGGGGTTTTACAAAGTTGGGGGGGCTCGAGGGCTAATCTGACAAACACCATGTCTCATTTACCCATAATGTCCATTATTGCAAAAAACTATGCACTACGAGAATTTACATGCAAGGCGTGGCTAAGCCGGGATCTCAACCCCTGCCACCCACTTGCGCTTTTCCCTCATTACTCTGTATCTCAATGCCTATTAAAGGTGAAGATCTTATTCTCAGTGGCAAGTACGCACAAAACAAGGTCCCATTTAAATGCCGCAAAACCTCCACCCCTCATCCATTTTCCCACTCTGCTTGAGGAGTTTGTTGTCAGATGAGGTCTTGCCTCGCATTGTTCGATCATCTCTGGCAATCGAAGTTTGGCATCGCCCGTAGTCACGATGACAAGAAGGAAGTTCCACTGATGATGTTTGCCATGCAGACTAGTTGGCACCACGTCATTTGGGTGCAGCGCGGTGGCGATACTATCTTTATCGCACGCCGATTCCAGAATGCTATAAGACTTGCACTTTCTGTTGATTGGTATCTATTAATTATTCTTTCATTCCAACGCATCATCCGCTCAGCACTCCAGATGTCTTCTCAACAGAACCTCGAAACAGTTATCCAGCAGACATCATTTAACGTTAATGATTCTTACAAGTTGGACAGGGTTGCGGTTCAATATGTCTCTACTGCCGCCCTCGGTGAGATGCGAGCAATTTTGCATAGAACCTTTTCATCTCATTGCTTCAAATAGCACTCCTTGTGTATGATATGCTTCTGACGCTTCACTTCAAGGTAAAATATATCTGGAGCAGAAGATTAAAACTGGGCAGAATCTTATACTTTCTGGCACGGTACTCTCCCCTTTTGGTCTTATTATATCCATTTCCATCGTTTTCAACTACAAAGGTGAGACGTTATTGCCTACTGAATGACCAGCGCTCAGATAGCCGTCTAGTATGTTTTCATGTCTCTTGACACAATGCCTAATGTCCAAATAGCGCATGCAACAACTGGATATACTTCAATGATAGTATCAACATTTTCCCACTCATCGGAGTACAAGGTGAAAATGTCTGTGACTACCAAATGATATGCTCATGTATTTATCCTTCCAGGGCTTTTAATGGCCCACGCGTATGCTGTATCCCCTTACAAGAAAACAGTTAGCATGGTGCTTGGCCTTCTCTTTATTGGCATTATCACTTGCTTTTTGGTATGTTACTGTTTGTTCTCGGTTGTCTCACACTAACGTCTGGTGATTCATAGTATATTGCGATCAATAATAGATACACCCTAACTGAAACGGTGCTGAACAACATTATATTGTGAGTCATGATGAACTTTCGTTGATAACGTGTTCATTGACATTGTTTGCAGGGGTGAGCCGTATCTCGTTTCACTAAAAATAAACCACTCATTTGATTTCCAGTGAATTTCATTAGTGATCTATTAGTCGTCACCTTCGACACGGTAGTGGTTGCAGTCACACTTTCTAATACTCTGGGAACCCTGAGGCAGCTAAGAGAGTTCCGAGCAGTCGATTCAAAGTCGCTAACTCGGGTTCTAGCCGAACAAAGTAAGCAATCCCACCCATGTAGCATATCATGGCTGAAGATAATCCAGGTGTCATGCGATATGGGTATATGCTTCACGATTGTTGTTAAAAGCGATGTCTGATACTCGGTCAGATTCGTGCTCACAATAACACTAACAAACACCATCCTACAGAAGGTATTACGAACTCTCTTCTTCGCTAGATTTGCTGATGAAATGATTATCACAGGTCTTACAGGTGAATACTTTGTTAGCCATTTTGTGAAAATTCCACTTATTAATTCCAAATAGCCTACCATCGCTACGGTCCTTGGTCCCATCCAGAACAGGTCTGAGACCGACACCACAAACATTAGGGTACTTCACTGACAGTGCATATGGCCTTTCTATTATCATCGTCTGTCGCATCCATTTGGACCTCCTAGAGAAGAATGCACATCGCAACGGCCGATCCCACTCGTCTTCCCAACACATAGGAATCCATGCAGTTACGCGACGGATTCATAACGCTGTCGTGGATGAATTTGGAGATTGGAGTGTCTCCGAGACTCTCGACACTGGGACCTCCTCGTTGGACGACAATGAGCTCCAGGAGCGACATTCCTCTCACACCGAGCGCATAGACCTCGATGAATATCCTTGGGCAGGAAGGAGCTTGGGAGAGCTGGAGAGTTATGCTGCTGCAGAAGAGTTGGAGAGTTTGGGTAAGCATGCATTTTATTCTGAATTTTTATTGAGGCGGCTGTTGGATTTCGATGAGCTGATATTGACCAAAGGGCCAGCTGAAGAAGCTTGAAAATATTGAAAGATAGACTTTGTTATTTGATGTAGATGCAGACTGGGATTATTTAATCTGTATGTAAAAGTAGCGCGGGGAATAGGACTCTTCTGTCCATATACCACATCTACGTGGCGAGGAAGGCGAGACGGTGGGATGTGGACCGTGTAGAGCAATTTGACTGACCAAAGCTGATGTTGGTAAACCCATTCAACTACAGGGCCGCCTGAGCGTCACACCTAATTTGGAGTAGTGTGCTTGGAGTCAAAGATTGTGGGAAGAAGACACGTACTTGTTTGTTCACAAATCGGCGGGGAGCCGAGAAAAGGATATTCATTGCCAGAAAAGGAGAAATTCGGAGTCTGGTGGTTAGTCGTAAAATACAGCGCGATCCGGGTACAGACCATAGCATAGAGTTACGTTGGTCTGATAGAGGAGAATCATGAGAAGATAGAGTACGTACACGGTGTCTTCGTTGGCTGTGGCCTGTACAATAAAAATGAGAAAGATGACACGTGGATGACGCGGTATTGGCACCTGCCAAAATATTTCCAGTTTTGCATAGTTTTTCTGGTGGCTATTACACTCAAAACTCGATATTCTCAAAGACAAAGGCCTCATGTTAATATCCAAAGTCCTCGTTCCCGCAGATATTATAGAAGTATAGTAGTGCAGCCTGGTAGCAGTGGAAATCCAGCTCGACGTGTCCCTCAAACGCTGACAACCTCTTGTGCATATTCATATGGGCGCGGGAGGAAGGTCACGGGACCAGGATTCAATAGAAGGGAACCACGAAAAACACATGAACAGCGTAGAATACTTCCACAATTTGTGCAAGTAGACGTGTATTTGTGGGTTGTGACCAGGAGGAAGGAAAAATGTAAATGATCTCACAATGACTGAACCGACCAACCACGAGTATGGAAACAAAAGAGAGACCAAAACCTACACTCATTAGAGTTTCTGAATCTTCAAATTGCTGCAGGTCCACGGTCTGGATGTGCCTCCAAAGCTCCAAGAGAACCGTACAGGTGGGGTCTCGCGAGAAAAATGGTGTCCGGACCGTGAGAGCTGAAGTCCGCAAACGGTCTTGTCACTGTTTTTGGTCCCTATTGTCACTGATTTGCAGAGTCAGAATACACAAGACATACAACCTCTTTGTCTATGCCTAAATAAGGACTAATATGTATTAGTCGGCTATACACGGCTAAGCTTCGCATATCAGCGCTAAAGGTGAAACGCTGGGCGCGTCTATAGACTGCATTCTCAGGCACATTCCGAATTCGAAGTGTGAATAACGGTGATAAGCGCTAGAATTGAGAAGCTGGCGGCGCCTATAGAGTGTATCCCCAGGCACGTGCCGAATTCAAAGATCGTCCAATTTGATTCTGCGAAAGGATATTTTCTGAGAGTTAGGGTGAAGCTGACATACAAATACCTCTTGTCTTCGTATCCTGCGCAGAGGAAAAAGATTTTATTGGACGTTGTGCAGATGGAATCCAAAAAAAAATTAAATTTAGTTAAAAATGCTGAAATGTCCCGCTCCATAGG
>QMFG01003812.1:0-93207 GCA_003314545.1 Ramaria sp. MG151
GGGATAGTCAGGGTGCTTCTTTTCCAGAAAAGATTATGATCGGACCTGATTATTGATCGTTTCACTCAACACTTCATGGAGTGATTCCTGAACTGGATTGGGTGACCGGATCAAATGTATGTGAAGCATTGATGCAAGGGTGATTCAGAATTCGGAAGATCCATTCGGAAGGATTGGTTTGGAAGGACAACGATATAGATGAGGTGTCCATATTGTGATCGTGACAGGGGTGCCCGTTCCTAGTGACTTCTACCTTAGATATTAGGAGAGGGCTAAAATACAAATTTAGCTCCTAGAATATGTTTAGTATATTACTTGCTAAGACTTGTTGCAGAGACTTAAGAAGAAAAAAACACAAAACTGAGGGACTAGAAGCAATTTTAAGGTCAAAATATCCAAAAAAGAAATTAATTTTTTTTTGTAATTCCTGTGTGAATCGTAGCACTGTTTATTTTTCACAAAGAAAATTTTGCAGGTCATGTGGTTGTTAGCCTAGGTCACATGACCTCAGCTCCTTGGCTAATGATCACATAAACAGTCTTTGGTACAGACAGGATGGGTAGACACGGAGGATTGGGGTGGTAGCAGTGGAGACATGGAAGCTCAGTCCTAAGAAACCTAGTTTTATGTAACTATAATGCAGAATTATATTTTTGTTGTAGCATATTAAAAAGATTTTTTTTTTTTTTCAAAACTAATTTCTGGGCAAATTCTAGTACTTTTCATTTTTTTGTAAAGAAATTTTGCGCTCACATGACATAGGCGCCCATATTACATAAGGGGTGCCCATTCCGGGTGACCTCTACCTTACTTTCCAACCCTCATGGACTCTTTCCCATTTGCTCTCCCTTCCAAATTGTTCGGTATATAGCTAGCACATTTGCATGTATATTCCCTAGTTCAATTATTGTATGTCTACTTGATTGTTCTACTCCATCTTGCCAACTCATTGTGAACTACCTTGAACAGCAACTTTACATTTGAGTGAGCACTCTAAACTTCATTTATATTAGTTTAAACACACTTGGAAAGAATGTGAGACTATTGGCTATGATTGACATGGACTGCAAAGTTCATTTGATCAATGAGATAGAATCCTTTTGGAATATCTATCTCTTTGGAACCATGTACCTTTTCACAAACATTCTGAAAGCCACTCGCTTTTACTGTAGGATTTCTATTCACTTTCAAATATCATTCTATTACTATTAGGAACATTTCCAAACAATATTACTAAAACTACATTCATTCATGACTTTTATCCTTGATAATTGAATTCTGACACCAGGCACCAGAGCTCCAAGAGAGGTGGGAAGATCTGGGACAGGAATTTAAAAGAAGAGTGTGAAAAGAGTAGTGAGACTCATGCAAGGCTATTAGCGGAAAGGGGGCAGAGATGAAGTGTCATGTTCCAACAGCGCAAGCGGCATTTGGAGTTTAGGGTTTGGGGGGGCTGGGGCTGGAGTGTCACTGGAGGAGAGAAATTTAAGAGAATATAAGAGAAGAAATTGAGACTCACCAAGGGGGTGAGACAAAGGTTGGAGCTTCTGAGGTTGGGGCAGGGTCAGCACTTGCAGTCCCAGACTTGAAACTCAGCTTAATGACAAAGTGATTACATCAGCCAGTCACTTTATAGCATAGAATTGGTACTAGATATTGGAATGAAATACAAATTTAGCTCCTAGAATATGTTTAGTATATTACTTGCTAAGACTTGTTGACTTTGGAAAAAAAAAACACAAAACTGAGTAACTAGTAGCAATTCTAAGGTCAAAATATAAAAAAAAAAATTCTAATTCCCAGGTGAATCGTAGCACTTACCATTTTCCACAAAGAAGATTTTTCAGGTCACGTGCTCTCTATAGCTGAGATCACGTGATACCGGCTATCGACCACGTAAACGGTCTTTCTCCTCGCTGGAAGCTCAGTCCTAAGAAAGCTAGTTTTATGTAATGCATCATATCATATAAAATTTTAAACTAATTTCCAGGCAAATTCTAGCACTTTTTATTTTTTGTGTGAAGAAATTTTGCGCTCACATGACGTAAGCCCCTCATTACGTAAGGGGGTCGTTCCTGGTGACCTCCCTCTACCTTATGCTTGAATATTCCTCTACAGATCTTTCCCCGCTAAGCCAGCCAACAGAATATTCCCGTCTTGCAGACCATCACCTCCTGCCGTCTAGAACACCGGATTATCTTCGTCTTATCCTTACGTCAAAGGTCTATGACATTCTCAAAGAGACACCTCTCACTTATGCTCCAAATTTGAGCAACAGGCTAGGGAATCAGATATGGCTCAAAAGAGAGGATTTACAAGAGGTTTTCAGCTTCAAAATTAGGGGTGCCTATAATTTTATGGCCAACTTGGCTGTCGAGGAGCGTTGGAAAGGGGTGGTGACTTGTAGCGCGGGTTAGTGTGGGTAGTTTATGTCGATGAATGCGTCTCCTGAACGTTGAATTTTTCGCTGACCTCCTCTTTCATTTCAAGGAAATCATGCACAAGGCGTTGCACTCTCCGGAATGCACCTAAAAATTCCCTGTACAATCGTTATGCCAATGGGCACACCAACGATCAAGGTTGACAATGTGGCTCGCCTGGGCGCAAAAGTTGTGCTCCATGGCGATGATTTTGATTCTGCCAAGGCTGAATGCGCTCGTCTCGCCGCAGCTCACGGGCTAATATATGTTCCACCGTACGATGACCCTCTGGTCATTGCAGGTCAAGGGACTGTGGGGATGGAGATCATCAAACAATTGGGGAACGCTCAGGACTTGGACGTGGTATTCGCCAGCATCGGCGGAGGCGGATTGGTAGCGGGGATTTGCGAATATGTTAAACGGATAGGAGCACCACAGACAAAGGTTTTTGGAGTCGAGACCGTAGATGGCGATGCAATGGCTAGGAGCTTGGAGAAAGGTGAGCGGGTTACCCTCAGCGAGGTTGGGCTTTTCAGCGATGGCACGGCGGTGAAAATTGTTGGGGAGGAACCATTTCGGGTTTGCAAGGAGATTTTAGACGGTGTTGTCAAGGTAGATAATGACGCGATATGTGCCGCTATTAAAGACATTTTTGAAGGTATGTCACATCTTTCAAACACTACTTTAAATCAACTTATTGTATATCAGAGACACGCTCTTTAGCTGAACCTGCTGGTGCATTAGCTCTTGCTGGTTTGAAGCAATATATTATGGACAAGAAACTCCTTGGTGCTGGGAAGAAGTTTGTTGCTGTTGTTAGTGGGGCTAATATCAACTTTGGTCGTCTGCGGTTCGTTGCAGAACGCGCCGAACTAGGAGAAGGTCGAGAGGCCCTCTTGACCGCAGAGATTCCAGAAAAACGGGGAAGGTAAGTGGTTATTATCTTTACAAACCGTCATTTCATCATCTCTGTAACAGTTTTTTTGCTCTTCATACCATTATACATCCGCGTGCAGTCACTGAATTCTGCTACCGATATCATGGTGGCGACACTGCTCACATATACCTCTCGTTCACACTTGATGCGACAACTCCAGCACTGCGCGCAGGGGAAATTAATGACATTTTAGCGCGTTTGAAGGCGAACGACATGCGGGGTCGCGATATCAGTGATGACGAACTTGCCAAAAGCCATGCCCGCTACCTAGTGGGCGGAAAGCATGATGTACCTCATGAAAGGATTTTCCGCTTTGGTCAGTGGAAAACATTTCTCAGGCCCTATTGCTATTTAATATTACCTACCTCGTAGAATTTCCAGAGCGACCTGGTGCCTTACGCGCATTTTTGTCGGGGTTGCATTCTGCGCTCGACTGGAATATATCTTTATTTCACTATCGTAACCATGGCGCAGGTATGTAACTGCCTTTAGGCGTTTGTCGATCACGAACTCAAATCCACGGCAGATCTTGGAAAGGTCCTTGCTGGTATTCAGGTTCCTCCCAATGAATCGGAACAGTTCGACCTATTTCTTGCAAGTTTGGGTTATCCTTACGTGGAGGAAACCCAAAATGAGGTTTACATACGATATCTAAAGGGATAGTGCATATCGTAAACTGTAGAAATTTAACGGTGCACTTAGAGCTTCAGTGCAGATAATATGCATCAACCACCAGGCCGTGTCTTGTGCTCCAAGCTTTCTCTGAGAGACAAAAGAAAAGCTTCAAAAGCCTGCACCATGCATATTCGTAATGGCCCTTGTCATCAGTCACGTGATCAGACGCGTCGGTATATCGCGCAATGGCACTTTCTGTCACGGGCATCTCATATGACATCGACGGGAAAGCCGTATTAAAAGGAGTGCTGAGAACCTTGCACGATGGATGGACAGTGTTTCATAGGCCAAGAAGGCGATGTGAATATGGGCTGCGGACTGAGGATTAAGGAATTACGGTTCAAGACATACAATGTCGAAGAGGTGATACGCACTACATCTAGTGTATCATGGAACATGGGCTCAAAGGGAATTTCAATAATAGGAGTTAGCTAAGGAGTCTCAGTACACGATAAAGACTTGATATATTCGGTGTCTGGGATACCGTCTGATAGATGACACCACATCGCATACGGAATAAGATCAATAAAAATTTTTTCATTGACCCCGCACGGAAAATGACGATAAGTTGATCCGACTCGTCAAATATTGCAATGTTGAGCCCCAACATGATGTTAGTATGGAAGGAATCCGCTGGAAGGACCCATATACCAAGTGTTGTGTTTCGAAGGCGACAAGCACAAGACGCTCCTGCATACAATATATGAGGAGAGTAAGATAGAGGATGGTGAGTATTCTCCAGGATGAGTAAGACAAGTATGGGATAAGAAGGATTGGTTATTTGTGATGAGATGATAGGATGACCTGACCTGTGTTGACAAGACACCCGTGCATTGCGTAGTTAGATTACAAACACCAGATCCAAGATAATTTCCTTCGGGACCACGGAAAGTGGTCAGTACGTCAAGTACTTCCTACTTGACGGTTAGCGACTCGAGATAGGCAGTGTCTATCCACATGACATGCAGGCAGTAATCCAAGATACGCACTGAAGGAGAGCATAAGACAACGAAATGATCAGGGAAAGGATACACTGGAGCCAGCAGTTAAACAGAGGTGAGTCAAATAAGAAAAGATGGATGTGGAAAGCAAAGACCGCCGGGCGTCTACTCAGTCTCACTAGTGCCTTCCCTATTACCTTCACCATTACTAACTTTCCTCCCACCTCCTTGCTGTTCCCTCCGAATGGGCCCTTCTCTAACAGCAAGAGAACCTAGAAGATCATCTCGCCGTCCTACGCACACTCCTGCCTCTCGCTCTTCCCTCTCTCCTTCATCTACCAACCACTTCCCAGCTGTATCTGACCCGCACACCCCACCCACACCATCGCGTATCCTCCCTCCCTCTGCCCTCAAACGATCCTCTAGTAGCTCCAAACGCGTCAAGCAGGAGCCAGACGATACCGTCACTCAGCACAGCGCCCGACCACACATGGACGATGCCACCATTCCCCCAACAAATGGCCGTGCCAAGCGCAGACCAAAAGATAAAGTCGAAGTGGTCCTACCCACTCGTGTCATTCCAGATCCTCCTGCTCAGAATGTCGTCATGCCCGATGCCCAAGACGACAACGACGACGATGGCGGCATCACCAGATGTGTATGTGGCAGGACAGGTGTGTCTACTCCAGATCTGCATATTGCTTGGCCAAATCAAACTCTTCCCTAGAGCTCGACGTAGATGATGAAGACCCGGGACTTATGGTAATGTGCGAGACATGCAAAGTATGGCAACATGGCATTTGCGTCAACCTCAGTGAGGACGCCAAGGACCAAGACTATTATTGTGAACAATGCAGACCTGATCTTCACGTGGATTTACTCAGGTAAGCTGAGTCAAACGATGAAGTTGATACTATCATTTCTCATGAGTTCTTCCGCAGGTCCCTCAAAAGGCGTGCTCGACACTCCTCCAATAACGCACAATCCGCGGCACGTCGTCACTCAGCATCTATTCCACGTTCCTCACGGTCACATTCACCTGGACACATATTAGCTGCTTCTGCAGCGATCGCCAAGGCTCCCAAGCGGCGCAATACCATGAATAGTCGGGACGCGGCTTACGAAGATGCGCTAAAGCAACTCATAGAGAGTACACGCCCTGAGGCAGAAAAGGATCCAGACGGTCACACAGATAAGGAAGATCAGGTCCAACATGAGGAACCGGGTGTCATTATCGAAATTGTCAGTGGTGCGAGAAAGAAACGCAAGCGCAATACTACTGACAAAGATAATCCTGGAACACTGAACATGGAAAGAATGGATCCGTAAGATATCTTGTGGAGCACTTATAGGATTACCTAACCTTGTCATTAGAGCTCTCCCGTCCAAGCGAAACAGATCGAATTCTAGTACGCCAGACAGGCCTATTGCCTCTACTCTTCAACAACGTGATGCACCTGTCAATGGGACAACGACAAACGGGAACGGCGCAACATCAAGACATGCGAGTACTTCGTCTGGGGGAGGAGCAAAGCAGAATGTTATCTCTGGCTCCTCCAAATCGAAACGAGGACGCAAGGATGCAACTACTTCAGCCGATACAACAGACGGTATGTCAGTCCAATTATATGACTACCTTGCTCCAACTTATATGTACTGGACTTGCTGTAGCCAATTCTTCGAAGAAACACCCGAACCAGTATACCTACCGCAAGCCTGTAGCACCAACCCCACCTAGGCGGCCAGTGGCAAACGGCGCGAATGCTACCGCCACGGGACATGGAATAGCGAGCGCATCGAGTGCACATGACCATGGGACACGGCGAAACGTGCACGCCCCACACCTACATGCGCCAACGCTTCCTCAGCCATTGCTCACATCTTGGGGCCTACCAGACTATCTTGCACATCTCGGTCCAGTCTTACCCAGTGATGTGCCCCAACCCGTTGAGGTGCGGGTCCTCGACGCGCTTGCGGATGGAGCAGCAGAAGCCACATCTAGCCATCCCCCTGGGGAGGATAAAGTACTCGAGCGTGGCGTTAAGGTTAAATGGCCGGCAAAACGGACCAGCGTAGGAGATATGAACAAGCGAGTTCGTGGTATAATCGATTGGGTAGGTCGGGAACAAGCGGTAGCACGGGAGCGATGGCGACGCCGAGAGGCTTTAGGGAAGGCGCTGAAAGCCCAAACGCTCGCAGATGAAACCAATGCGCTAAATTCGGAGGATGAATCACGCCCTGATTCGGGAACAACTAATATGATGGAGGAGTTAATGAAGGAGCTTATCGCGTTTCAAGAAAAGTTTGGGCCTGGAGCGAAGGGGAAAGAGCGCGAAAGACGTGGGGCGGGATGATAATGTATCATCTCTTTGCTAATTTTTTGTCATATCAACTGTCATCCTCTGCATCTTCTGGTCGCTTTCTCTCGCTATCCTTTGTATTGCTCGCTACTCATCTAACAAGCAAATAGATCCCTTTGGCCTCCGAGCCAGTGGGACCAAAATCAATCTCTTGAGTGATTGTATAAGATCAGCAAAGATTAGGTGTGAAAGTTTAACGGTCACGTGAGATTGGTTCTGCCACTGCTGGGCGCTTGTGCTGCAGTTTGCTGCATCGCGTTTTTAGTACCTGCCCATGGAGGCATCACTAGTCAAACGCTTAGCAGGACCATCCACAGGGAAGGCGGGGCTTGCAAAGGATCAGACTGAAATCAACCGCATCATCGCTGAAGCGTCGAAAGGATCTCCATTCTTTGAGAATGAGAAACAAAAGGATAAGGAACTCACAGAAAAAATTGAACGGTTGCTTAAGCATCGGACTGACATGTTGCGTGGAGTAGATCTGGGTATGTATCTGTAGAGTTAGCTATTATGACGCCTCTAACGTCGACAAATGGATTAATGTAATGTAGGTAGGTTAGAGGCCAGGATCGACAAGACGGCGAGTGCTGTCAGTCATTGTGTCTGTGTTCAAGCTGACGATCCCCCAGCTTGTAGATCTCGAGGTGAAGCGAGACCTTACGCAGTACATTGTACATGTGGACATGGATGCCTTTTTCGCTTCAGTCGAAGTATGTAGTCGTCCCCTCACAGATACTCTTCACGTCTGCATGTATAATGAACTTATGGCTTATTCGTAGCTCCTTGATGACCCAAGCCTAAAAGGCAAACCCTTTGGTGTAAGTTATGCTTCAAGAATCGGCCAATCCGCTTGCGCGACTGACTCTACACATGCTTAGGTAGGAAAGGGCGTCCTTACAACTGCCTCCTACGAGGCTCGTTCGTACGGAGTGCGTTCAGGCATGCCAGGTTGGGCTTACAAATTATGTGGAAACGCGATTGACCCTTAAGTCATTTCATGTCAGGTTTCATTGCCAAGAAACTCTGTCCACAGATCGTTCTTCTTCGCATCAGGCCTGACCGGTATAGTGAAATGTCCAGGTCACTAGGTCTCTTTATAGCTTTTGCGAATAACTTAGCAACTAGTGATATTCAGCAAAGTTATGAACTTGTTTAAGAAATACGACCCTAACATGCTGGTGGCCGGGACAGATGAGGCCTATTTAAAGTGAGTGTTCCGTGTGTTTTCCTCTTCTTGACCTAGATACCAGCCTAATTCACTCGTGCAGTATAACACAATACTGTCGAACGAATGGACTTTCTTCGAACGATTGTGTGCACAAATTGAGAGCCGAGGTCTATGCAGAAACGTCTCTGACAGTACGTCAATACTTCGCTTTCTCAAGTATTTAGCATGTATCCTGTTATTCTGCCATAGGTCAGTGCAGGTATTGCTCCAAATAAGGTAGGACTGTCGTTCATGACATTCTACATCATGTTTCATTAACGCTGGCTCGCAGATGCTGGCAAAGGTATATCCTCCCCCATCACCTGCGTACTTAACCGATTCTGCGAACTAGATATGTTCTGATAAGAATAAACCCAACGGTCAATTCCACCTTCCTTTTGATCGACACTCCATCGTTACATTTATGCGTGATTTGCCAATCCGAAAGGTGTGCCTCTTCATTTTTGCTATGTTAACCCAGAGCTGTGTCATTGAGTACATTTTTCCCGGGCATAGATTCCTGGCATCGGACGAGTGACTGAAAGGTTGTTGAACTCAATTGACATTAAGGTTTGGACATCGAGACTCGCATGAGTCTTATTAGACTGACCCACCTCTCGAGACCTGCGGAGATATTCACCAACATCGTGCCACACTCTCCGTGCTAGATAAACAGTTTCATTTACACTCACTACTGCAAACGTATCTCGGAATCGCTTCGAATGACGTCCGAGCGAGCCAACGCGATGAGCGCAAGAGTGTGGGTTCGGAGAGGTGGGTTTATTACAACCATTGTAATGCTAACCTATACTAAATTCGTTCATGCTCCAGAACATTCAGCCCCATTAGTGGAGAAAAGGATATTCTCGCAAAGCTGGAGAGTTGTGCGATGGATCTTGAAGAAGATATGGTAAGCGCATCTCATTTCTCAGCATAAAATATATCTGTAGTTCTCTTCTAAAGGAACGTACGGGTTGGGCGGGTAGAACGATCACCCTTAAATACAAGCTGGATACTTTTCAAGGTGGGTGCACCATATGATCCTCGAAGAAGCATCGCTAACTTGAATTTGCTATAACAGTCTTCACGCGAGCAAAGTCGTGTACTCGATATATCAGTCGCAAGGAAGATCTTTTGGCTGTGAGACTATCCAGCTCGTGGTTGCTAGAGAGCTGAGCCTCCGCTCTAGATAGGGAAACAGCTACTGATGCCCGAACTGCCTTTGACAATCCGTCTTATCGGCTTACGCGTTACGAAGCTCAGAGACTTACGAGCTATGGAGGGGCAAGGTCTTAAAAGGGCGAGTACATTGTGGCCTCTTTAGGATGATGACTGATATAAGGGTGTTCGGTTACTCAGTTCTTGGAGTCAGGCCAGATGTCACCGAGCAAGAAACGTCAAAAACTTGATCATGTTGGAAACGAGGATCCTGAACTGTTGGAGCAGGTTCTCGAACAAGAGCAAGCCATGGCAGAATACGAAGACGACCCTGATGAGCAAATCACTGTGGATGATAGCGATGACGGGGGTGCTGTCGAGCTTTTGGGCTTAGACCCGCCTTTAGTTACATCGCGCAGACAATTTTTACAACATCGCCCATCACTGAAACCCAAATCGACCTCTGCCCTTTCAAGTTGTCCTTCAGTGCACGCTCAACCCGAAACAAGTACACCTTCGGTTTCAACTGCGAATGCAAAGTTGGAGGAGAATTTTCCCAGGACCAGGAAGATGCGTGCTGCCTCAGTGGGCCAACTAATTTGTCCGATTTGTGCGAAGGCCTTCGACACCGACAATGCAGGTTTGAATGAACATATTGACTTCTGCCTCAGTAAAGGTGCCATTTTAGCGGCTACTGCTGTGCCCCACAGTTGTTCGCCGACAGGCAAACGAACAAACGAAGAACAGTGACAGGATATTCGGAAAGTAATCTATTGTGGATGATATTTAGCGGCTCCAGTATACTTCTCCAGCGAATTCTGTACTACCATTATTTACCACGCCACTTTTTGAAGCTTTCCTTGATGCCCTTTCCAGCCTTGATATCCTCCATGCATTTTGCGTCGACTTCTTGACCCTTAGTAGCTATAGTTATAGTTTGCTCCACGAGATCCTTTGGGACGCATACCACCCCATCTCGATCAGCAACAATAAAATCACCCGGACCTACCGACAAGCTTGGGAAGTCAGACTCAGCTGGTTGAGCATGTATCGTGATAGGGATGTTGATTTGGGATGGGCGAGTGAATGGCGACTGTCCCAGAGTTGAATGGGACCGTGCGAAGACCGGAAAGTCACAATTAATGTGCTCGGAGATATCTCTTGCCCTGCCTGATATTACAACACCCAAACAGCCACGGGAAATGGCTCCTGCACTCATTACTGAAAGTAGTCAAAATTAGCGTCAATGAGAATGCAGATGCGGATCAACCATACAGCCTCCCCAAACCGCTGATTTTGCTTCTGTTCTGTAAGTCAGAATGAAGAGACAATAAATGCGTACTCTAATTGAACGAACGTGGGGGAGCATCAATGACGATAACACTGTCTGGGGTAGCCTCGTCAACGAAGTGCTTGTCCAACTTTGGGGCAGCTTCGTCGGACGATAGTACCATCTTTACTGTATATGCCGCGCCACAGATGCGAATCGAAGGATCAGACGGAGACAACATGTGAATATCTGGGATGTGGCCTCCATGTGGGAGACCCAGCTTGATGAGCGCATCGGAGAGCTCACAGGCGGAGAACTTTGACAGTCCAGGGTGTGACGAACGTACTGTAGTAGAACTGGACATGGTTCTGGAGATGACAGCACGAAGCATCTGCTACGGAATACCACAGCTGCCTCTGCGGATCGAAAAAACTCCTTCCGCGCAATGCACTTACCGGTGGTTGACTTCTCACGATGGATAGGATTTCGCAGCAATGGAAGGCTTAATACCTCGTTTTTCGTCTCATACTAGTAAGAGGCTTTATTTAAGGACCTATATATCCAGAGATAGGCTATTGCTATGGATGTACTGACGAGAAGTCACAATGGACTACGCGCGCCAACCAATTGCGGAATTCGGCATTGTCACATACAAACTCATAAAAGTTTTGTCAACTGGGCTAGGCCTACGCGGTCAACTCTACATTTATTTCACTGGCCATGGCTCCTCACCTTCCAGAGTCGTTGGAAACACCATCCATCACCTCACGTTTAGACAGAGGCTTCCGAAAAGGGATGCGTCGAGTGGTGAAGTCGTGCATGAAGTCGCATCGTATTCGAATACCCAAATATAACTTTCCCATTCGTCTACGACCAGTGCGCAGTGTTCATGCTCTTCTGCGAATAACGTTGTAACCGTTGTCCCTAAAGTGGTTCCTCGTATTCACGAGCATCATTATGGTCCTTCTTGGTTTTCTAGGTTTTACAGACTTTGTACGGCGGTTACCTTTAAATGACAGGTGCTGATCATCTGTTACCTTTTTTTTCTGGGTTTGCGCTCATTGTTTGCAGTATGTTGTTTATTAGCACACCGATACTCACGAGTTCACACCTCAGTATAGAAATTCTACATTTCCTTTGTCTTGGGGTAGCGACTGGCGTATTTTACTTTATATGGGATGTCGACGAGTAAGTTAAAGTTAAATGAACTTGGAGTTGTAGCGATTGTGTTTACCCATCATCAGGGAATCCAGAAGGATTTGGATTTGGCGAAATGCAGGACTCATCCTCACAGGAGTGGTGTGCTTCTTTTTTGGTGGTTTAGTGAGCGAGATTGTGCAGTCCATGCTACCAGTTACGTCTTTTGTTGCAGTTGTGTCGTACGTCGTGTCCTCTTACACTTTATGCATGTAGTACAAGGAATTCCAGATCGGAGACGTTATGGTAAGCTTTATGTCTTAATCATCTGACATTTCATTCATGCTGTTTAGGCCAATCTCTTAGGTTCAGCTCTGGGATTATGGGGTAGAAACAATTGTCATATCAGCTCCCTCTAAAGTATTGACTGGGTACATCAGTGTCATACCATCTAGAACGTTATTATCGCCATCGCCGTGAAGTGAGCATACCATGTCCTCTCTAGTTTCGTCATCTCATTCCTCCTAGATCTCGAGACTTTACCAGCCTTTATCAGCTGAGGAAAACGAACTTATCTCTGATTCAGATTCGGAATCAGGCGTGACTAATGGAGGCATAAGAGGTCTTCCTCTTCTCCCAACGCACCGACCGTTGCCAAAGTCTACAGTATCGAAGACACCGAGTCGGATACGGCTAGGAAATGTATGGGATGAAAGCGAGGAGTTATTCGAGATTGGAGAGGAAGAGGAAGAGGGACACGATGATCGTCGCAGCGACGACACCTTGCGAGCCTCACAAACAGGTCGGGTAAAGATAACAATTACTTCCCCTAGGTAGTTAAACTCGTGATTATAGGGACATTCTTGCTATTATTAGAGAATAATCTGTGTTACCAGTATTATTAACGCGTCAAAACCTGATTCTGTTTGACAGGACCGTTCTGATCCGATGGCGGGTGACGATAAGTAACTTCAATGCTCTCTAGTTCCTTATTAAGCTTATCTAGTTTGCGAGACTGTTCCATCACCATGTTCTGCAGGTCATCTGCTGCCTTGCTTGGTACGCTAGAGATTTTCTCTGCGACAACCAGTTCCAGCAATCCCTGATATCATCCCATGAGGATTATATGCCGGAAGTAAGACGTCTCGTCATACCTTAATGTCCCTTTCAAGGCCATTTCCGGCTCGACTCCAGTCCTCCCACCACCTCTCCTTTCCCTTTTCCCACCTTCCCACGAACCATCTCAAACTAACCATGATTCCCAGAGCACCTAACCCCACAGATGTTGCAGGTGTAACCCAGCCCGTAATCCAGCCTGCATATGAACCCCCGGCAGATCCTAATGCCATGAGCGACATGCTGAGTATCGCATGCTGAGCTCGCCGATGTAGACAGTGTATTGACTCTTGCAGCTGCTGGAGTCTGTACGACAGTGGTTGGGTCAAAGTATCAGGGGCCAGCTCTGGTGGACGAGTAGACAACTGGTGCAACTGATTGACAAGAACTGCCGAATGAAACGACGTCGGGAGTAGGTGAAGGTTTTTCAGAGTACCAGAGGTCAGGTTAGAACGCAAACACGCCAGGCGTCCAGTTTGGAATACCAACTGCGGGCTTCTGCCTCAGCAGAGTGGCATGATTGTTTATTCTGAACTTGCCTTGGCATGCAGATCTCGACACCACACGCGTTCAACAGCATGAAACAACACCCCGCTGAGGTCGTCAATTTTGAACGGAAGTTTCCACCATGGGATTGCATTCATTACCACTTGCATCTCCCGCGTCGATCTTTCTACCGAATTTCCGACTTCAGGTGCTTCCTTCCCGCCAAGAACTTCTTGTATGCTGGCTGATTGAGCGTTAAATATTTGAGACCGTAAGTCTTCAATAAACTTTTGGACTACAGCTATGTCGTGTGAATTTGCTTGTGCAGCGATGCGACAAGCTTCTAACGCGCCCGTCAAAGCAGACCGTGCGTACTCTGCTCTTTGACATTCCCGGTCCGACGAAAGAGCTCCGGTGATCGACTGAGAAAGCGCGGTCAACCCTGAGCGAAGAAAATCATTCTGAAAGGTTTGAATAGCATCAAGAGAATTGGACCCTTCTCGGAAGGCATCCAAAGCTGACAATGCCATGAGAGGGTATACTCGAAGCATTTTGGACATCAAGGCTTCAAATATTGTAGGAAAATATTGTGTAAGTTGAGACACCGTGTATTCCACAATGAACTGGTCGGAAACGGGATAGTCCAGGACTAGGAATAATCCCGGCTTTAAAAGAAGGGACCGGAATTCGAGGGGAAGTGGAGAAGCAAGCGAGCTAGTGACTAGAATCTGGACATTAGCGTCGTAAAGAAGCGGAACTGCATCTGGATGTCCTAAAGGGATCTCCATAACGTCGACATTTAGATTCCTCAGCCATGGGAGGCGGAGGCACAGGTGAACACTTGAATCCTCATGTTCGTCCTGACTATATATGTCCGTGAGCAAGCTTCTACTGGGCAAGATCAGGCACCAACCTAATTGTCAAGGGAGGGTCATTAGGAGACAGTGTTCGCCGGTTTCTCAAGGCGCGGACAATTTGGCGATCGGAAACGAGAGGATCATCCAAAAGAGCTGAAATTAGTTCGTTGGGTCGGCAAAGCTCGTCCAAACCAAGCACTGCGGGATAAATATGATACCTGGAGGATTGGCTTGCTCCGCAGAAACTCACCAGCAATTCGATGTCTGCGGACAACAGCTCCTGTGAGGGTATCTCCTGATTTGCAAAGAAGATTCACCCAATGCGATGATTTCGCTGAAGGTAGAACTTTTGGCAATATTACATTGGCACGATGGATTGCGGTGAGGGTATCGCTGTGAGGAAGCTTCGAATCGATGGACCTTTCCGGTTGAGTTGACCCGTGTAGCCGTCTATACGAGCCTAGCTTTCTCTTTAACCGAAACGTAGTGGTTGCAAGGCGAGGGATAGACGTAGCAATACATGGCGGCATCAATAAAATGCGTAACACGTGACCACTATAGTTCTATTTAAGCTCTGTGACGATCCTAGATACTTTCGTGTTTCCTCTGCACAGTCGAGCCAGCTAAAGGATTAGTACGCTTCAGCTGCTGCACTAGAGAAGCTCAAGTGCGCGACAAATCCTTGCATCCTCGATCACCAACTCTTTCCGAGTTTGATGGTTTCCGTCCGCCACGCCCTTCCAAAGCTAACAATCCTTCCCTATATCGACGATCTCGAGCAAGCATCTGTAGGTTCAAGTCACGATGGCGGATTGTTCACGCCTACGAGTCTTTTCATACGATTTGCAGAATTCGTACTGAAGAGATCAATGCATGCACTTGTGGGACATGCGTGTTGAGTGACCACAGCTTGAGGAGAAATGAACAGAGGTACGGAAGGAACGCGAGATTTTTGCGCTACTCAGCCGGAGACGACAAGCGATTCTCTAGGATTTGGCATTCATAATCTCAGCGAACTGTGAGGACATTGCTTTTTCGGGGAACTTGTCGCCCCATGTGTGTTTTGATAACACTGGATCTTGACACAGAACAAGACCGTCTGTGGGTCCGTGTTTTACATCGGAATTAGGTGAACTCTACCGGTATTTTACTCGTTCTGTTAGTTTCTGCCGTCTTATACTCGTTTACGGATCGGACGATATTACATGTTGCCACAAACCATAGTCTGGCTTGAAACCAATAGAACTCACAGGTATCACTGTAGTCCGTCCTATCCCTTCATCGTCGTCCGAACACATTGTCCACGTCAAGAAGACGATAGAAAGGGACATTTGATGGCTTTGAAAGCTCGTAGACCATTATGTACCTCCTCTACCCATGGCAGGACTCGCATACTCCTAATCAGCATCTTTGGCACGCTCGTCATAGGGAGTCTTTATACGCTACGATGCTCTAGTCGATTAATACTAGAGGCTTCTGAACCAAACCAAGGAAATAGGGGTTTTGTATCGATATCGTTTGTCGGTTTGATCAATGCAGAGGCTACGTCAAGTACGACAATTAGGTCCTAGCCAGCCGTTTCCCGCCTGCGAGCCACCTACAAAGAAATTTATATGCGTCTAATAGGCTTATTTAGCGAAGATGAGTCATTCATCAGTGTCCGCTCTGCTGTTGTTGATCCTGACATCACTAGTATCCATTTCTACGTTGGTCCTTTTTTCTAGGAGGAAGTCTAGATCTATTTGTGCGCAGCCTGGATCGAAGCTCTGTCTTTAATGTTCCCTCAGCGTTCGTAGGAGGTTCCGTATACATCAGCTCAAACTTATCATTATATTGTTTGTTCCCATCGATGTCAACCGTAAGAAAATCCTTTCCACGAAATGACATACCATCCCCTCTGCGTAGGTGGGGAGGTCGAAAGAATTTAATGGAAGGACAAAGCTGTGTGGTCTTTGGACGACCAGGGAAACTGTGTTTTCTCCCCGATGATTAGACTCAGATCGTATTGTGCCAGAAGCGACTATAGCAGGGTCACGGAGAACCAACAACATCTCCAGATGAGAGGATTTCCATATTCATAGTGCATGGGTGCGTTGTGAATGGTAGGCTGTTCCCTTGAAGGGAATCTAACGACTAGGGCACCCCACAAATAATAATGCTATTGATGTGAGAGCTGCCATGGTGAGCATGGTTCCGAGGAAGATATACGCTCATATGAAAACACATCTTAGGGTTGAATTAGTTACAGCGCCTGGTAATCGTCAGTCAGTGAATTCAAGATGCTAGTGAGTCGATGGCGGGCACTAATATTTCAGCTTGATTTTGGGCCTCTTCATAGTTGCATGTTTCGAGTCACTTCCTCAATGGATGACAATGAAAATATGATAAGAAAAAGATTCGTTAGTTTCTTTGAGATTGTCCTTGTCGTTGAACGTTGACGTTCATGGATGCTGGGTCAGATCTAATCTTGCGATAGATGCTTAACGTTGGGTGGCGTGCACAGGCTCAATTGCTCGGCCGCTGCCGAGAAATGGAAGTGGAAATGCGACCTGCTCATCTGCGTCTTAATCCTTGTCCTCTTATTCTTCGAGGCTCACTGATCTGTCTGGCTCAACTTTCGGGGAAACTTTACAAAGTTCAGTTATGCTTGTGCTGTGCTACGACCTAGTTTCGTGTCAGCGGAGGCTCATTCCATCAGACAGCTTCCTCCAATAAACGATATTTCACTGACGAGGTCAATGACGAACCCTCTAGAATAATTGTCGCTTCCTTCTGGAGAAAGTATGCGGAGACTGTAATCATCCTTGAGCCATTGACGAAGAAAGAGTTCTTGTTCTAACAAGCTATGGCGAGTTGCTTCAATAGGGGGTTGGATTAATATATAATGACAAAAATATACAAGGTTGGTGTATAAGAGATGAGAATCCAGCCAAATGCATGACAGATGTGCGCTCGAAATCTGACGTCTAATGGGCAGGTACTGCTGCACCTGAGGCTTCAGGGACTTAAAATTCAATAACAATGTGAAAATGACGCTACCACGAAAACAAGGGTGAGATAGCTTACGTGGAGGAAGTGGTCTGTTAGTTTCGTTAAGTACTCGGCTAAATAGTACGCCAACGCCCTCGAAAACACCTAAAAGGATCCCACAAGCTACAGCCGAGCCAAAAGCACCTCGAGGGCCACCTTCGATATGACCCATCAACACCAAAATGATGAAAAAGTCTTGTAGACGCACTCCGTGCCGCTAAGCAACCTCCTGTCAAGAAACCAGATATAATAGCATTCCAGGCGTCCTCCTTTTGTCGCCATCCTTTTACTGCACAGTCGAAAGTCGAAAACATGCCGCCCCATACACCGAAGTTGCCGCCAGTTACGGGCGCCCGGGCTTTTATGACGGAAATTGCTCCTACCAAGCGTTCCCCCTAAGACAATGGCGGGGGAATCGATACATATCGATGAGCAAAAGATGGCACAGTAGAATGCTGAAGGACATACTCGTGGTGAATTCCGGGCCCCCTTAATGCCGTGCCAGATACCACCACCTACTGCCCCCATAGAAAAGGCTCCACCAAAGTCGTTTAAGATGACCCAAGGACTAAATCAGGAAATCAGAGAAATAAATAAAAGAGACACCTAACCTAGATGAATATTCACCATGGATCTCTAGTGTGGTCCGCATGCGACATCGTGACTTGCGATGTACGTGCGCTTGAAGTTTTCCAGGCGTTATGAATGTCATGTGACCGCGGGAAGGACGCGTCCCGCGTTTGTTTCGCTTTGTGCAACCAACCACATCTTCTGGTTGCGCTTGTCTCCATTGACACTCATTATTCTCCATGCATCCGTCCAGCCTTGGTCTTCACAGGACAAAATCACAGGTTTTTGTTGAAATTCCTCCGTCACCACTCTTCAAAGCACGCGTCGCGTCTACCCATTCCAAGGTAGATGTCCTATCTACCTTCCACATACCTGATAGCCACAAAGAGAATGCCCCTCCTCCTTCTACAAAGACATCGAATATTCTGAATGATAGCAAGGGCAAGACCAAGCGAAAAGCACAGGATGACGACCATCAAGCCACCTTGCCAGGCGCGAAGAAAGCTAAGATACCTGAAGCAAATAACAAAAGCGAAATTGTTGCGTGTCATCAGTGTCGCTCAAAGAAACCATCGGATTGTTTGTGCCATTACGCAATTTGGTTGTCAAACGAAATATTTATTTTACTCTTCTCCACATAGCTGTGTTGCAATGTACAGGTACCTCCAAGAGAACTGGGAACAGATGCAAGGCTTCTTACTGTGATACGTGTCTTCGGAATAGGTTTGTGCCTCTTCTCTCCGATTATGACCTCAAAAGCTTAGAGCCTCATAGGTATGGGAAGGAACTAAGGACCATTACTAAACGCAACACATCGGAGTCTCAGGGAGATAGTGGTACAAAATATCAATTTATGTAAGTGATGAGTCTACTGCCCCGTTTGTTGTATTATGGAATTTTTCATCTCTTTGTTAGCTGTCCTCGCTGCGATGGTAATTGCAACTGTGCGCCGTGTCGAAAGAGGAGAGGATTAGGACCCGTAGGGTGAGGGATTCGATATTTATCATGCATGCGTGGTCACATTCGTTTACTTGCAGCAAATTCACCGTACAAGGTGGCGAGTCTGTACGTGAAATCTTAGAAAGGGACCCAGGGGCTTCAGTATGAGTGTCCTCTTATTTTATTATCTGATCTCATACTGTTCCTTTCTAGGGTGTACTTCCCAAGTATATCGTTGCGTCCGCACCTAAAGTCCTGAAGCTTTCCAAGGTGGACGACACATCAACAATATCCGTTGATGCTCCTGATAACGCAGCCAAAGGATCTGCTAAGATTTCCAGTAAAAAACCAGAAGCAGCTATTGACATGGCAACGAGAAAGAAGCTGAAAGCTGCTCCCGAGCCTGTCTGGTTGCCCGTTCCCCAAATGCTGTCCAAACATGAGATCGAGGGTCGCATACACGTATGTTTCTAACCTGAGCTACCATGTTTTTCTGCTTACGTGTCTTCACTCTTCAGCTCCGTGAATTTGTCCTGCGTTTCAATCCCATTTTGAATATCGGCCCTAGAAATCTCGAAGAACTCGATGATTTCACATCACTACATGACTCATCGACTAAAGCCATCCTCTTGTCGCTCTTAGACATCCTAGCCATTGAAGATGAGACACAGAAAAAGGTGGACATCTCAAGATGCCTATTCATGTTCTGGGAAGTCTGACCAAACGCCCATCATAGAAAATTCAAGAAACAGTCAAGACCATTCGTAGTCTAGGTCCAAATTGGGCTAAAATCATAGCAGTACTATACGATCTGAGGGGCTCTATGCCCAAAGATCACGCTCTCTCTGCCGTACCGGATCCTTGTTTGTCCAACACCAAAGCATCTCATGCCACGCGTGGAGCGAGAAGAGCGAACGTTTCTGCAGATCAGTTATTACCGGTTTTGCTGTATCTTATTCAGGTTGCTGGCGAAGGCCCGAGCGTGAGGCAAGAGCTGGAAGAGGGTTCTAAGCAGGCTAAAGAGGTCCGCGCCGCATACTTCAAAGCCACACGGGAAGAGACAGAAAGATGGTCCACTGAGAAAGCAGAGTTGATCGAAAAGAAGCCAGAAGCTGAGACTAGGACTAAGGAGAGTATAAATTCATGGAAAGTTAAGGTGAGTATACATAGATGGAAATGCGCAGCGAGTAACTCATTTAAGCAGTTCCGGAATGCTGAGGCCAAACATAGGGCGATTATCGCAGACATTCAACACTCACACAAACCGGAGCTTGATTGGTGTGCACCTCGCTTCGCGAGCCTTGGCTATGACATCGATGGGAGGATATACTATGCATTGTCAGCTTTGGGGCCCCAACGGGGTAAAAAGGAACGTTTGCCGAGTGAAAGTGAACGATTTGCATTGAGGAAATGGGGATGGTTCATCGCTGTGTATGGGAAACCTGGCACTGTCATCCAGCAAGACTCCGATGATATGGCAGAGGAGGACGAATCAAACCATGAACGGTGGTGGGGATTTGCTGATGTCAAGGAGATGCGGAAATTGTCGAAATGGCTTGCGTACTACGCCGAAGCTGATATATCCAATAATGGTGTGGGCAACACGAAGTCAACCAATCCTTCAACAGAGCCTACAGCAACCTCGAGTACCCTTGCCTCCCTTTTACCCTCTTCGTCGGGTACTACAGCTATGTCGCGTTTTGAGAGTCGTCCACTCTCACCGAGATCTCATTCGGATTCACGATCACACGGCATGGATATTGATCGCGATCATGACAGAAACCTCACAAAACCTGTTACCTTGGCGGAAATGAAAACACTTGCAAAAGCCGTGCTAGAGTTCGCAGACTTCATAGATTGGAGGCTAAACCGGGGTTAGACAACCTGCAAGAGATAGGTGGCGATACAGTAGTACTAGCCAAATGTTCTAACTAGGCCGAATTATCATATACCGCAGCTTCTGATGTGAAAACTAAGTAAATGACATGCGATGTTGCCTCAAAGCTGTAACGCGTGTTCTTTCTTATAACGTGAATCCCTACAGCCTCATCCTGTTCCTATCACACAGAGATATCAATCAGAACGATGAACACGAGAAAAAAAAAACACCCTTTCAAACTTCAGGATATTCCCCAAACTTCTCCAGTCCGAAGACCAAATACATGTAACCATTGAAAAATCAGAGATGATGGTTAGAATGGCAGGCCTAAAGAAAGCCTATTGATAGAATCAAGCAGCGCACAGAGGGTTGGACTCCAATTGTCAAGATCGAATCCTACCATAGGCACGAACGTCGATATAATGGACATTGACGCAAACATACACCTCCAATCCATTAGTGACAATTCTACTACGCGATTTCCAAGGCCTCTCTGGGGCAATACCGCCTGATAAGCGGTCAAGGGCTTTTAGAACTCTCACTTAACCAAATTTGGAAGAATGTATGGAAGAATTTAGTACCGCGACCGCCAAACAGGGAAATATGTCAATGTAACCTTTCTCCCTTTGACCTTTCTTCCAAATTCCTGATAGTCTACCATTTATGTATTGCCATAGCCTTTGCTTTGATATTGTCTTACTTTGGTTTTGGTGTTGGAGCAAAAACGAAGGTAAAAAGACTGTAAGTAGAAAAAATAATAAGAAGTATATTTGGCCTGATTGATGAGCAAATGATGTACGCCTAATGGTCAAACCCCATTTTAGAGAAAATTTTGGCTTTAAGGTGTTGTCGTTCGGTTGGCAGATGGTGGCACCCTTTCTGGTCGCCTTCGTATAGTTGGATCTTACGATCCGCATTTCTGAGGAATAGGTGCTATGGCAGCACAGGCGTAAGCTTGATTCATAGATAGCTCCGGAAGGAAACTGAGCATTTAAAGGTGAAGGTTCGCAGTCTCAATACTCGAGTAGCTGGATGGTTTTAACAGCTGGAGTTCGCTAATGTTTTGGACCACTTGTGTTGGAATCTGGGCTGCGGAAAGTGTCGTCATCGCAGGCCACATCGGAACCGCTGGAGTGGACAGGCTTAAATTGGAGAACAATAGCTACTACAGTATATAACTAGACAATTAGTGACAAAAGAATACTGAGTCGGTCTTTCCCTCCATTTATCTGTGTCTTATCTGTGTCTATCAATAACTTGTTCTTTGGCTTATATGGTAGAGGTGAGCCTGGTCGTTTATTCTCATCCAAAAACACTTACCCTATGTGTTGTTTATCGATTTTGTGAATTTTATGCTTTTTTTGCCAGTATTTAGCATTTAATCAGGAGAAAATCATGTGTTATTTTCGAGTTGCATAATTATCTTAGAGGCTCCACTGTATTTGCCTTACGATGCGTGAAAGTTTTTTTTGATGCATGAATATTACGGCCGTTACTCGGGGCAAAAAATTGGCAGAGGCCCGCCCTAGCAGGCGCTTGAACGGGGAGAACTCAAAAAAGATATTGCAATTCCATTGCGCAGATCTGTCCACAATAGTGAATGTATCCGAAATTCAAGATAATGCCACCTGTTTCTCCAAACCGAACTCCAGCACAACATGCACTACACAGGCAAACCTGAAGTACCCTCGCTGTGAGCTTCATCAGCGTCATTAGCGCCACGCCCTACATCATGACAGACAAGCGCAACAAGCTCATTGGGAGTGACAGTCCGTTCGACACACTTGCCCAGTCTCCGGGCAATCTGTACCGCAAGTACATGCTTGCACTGTTAGATAAATGAGGCGATTCTGTACATCTGAGAGACGCGAAATCATCAACTCGCCATTGTCTGGGTATTTGACAGTAAAACGCTGTAAGCAAACGCTGCACAGGAGCAGTATGTTGAGATTGGGGCAGGTAATTCCACAGAGACAGAATAGCGGCCTTTGGAGCCGAGAACTTCGAAGAAGACGCGACCCCAAGACGTCTGATACTTGAATACTGCGCGAATTATATTTATGATGCATATAAGTGGAGCGGCAAAGGTTGTCCTGTACATACCTTTGCTTCGGTCTATGAGATCAAAAGCGGCAATAATAAGGTTCTCTGGAAGAAGAATACATAAAGCCTGAAGGGCGTCGTCTGAAGCTGTGGTTGCAACGTTGGCGCTTCCATTGGAGAAGAACTATGTGATTGACATACGCTCACTACTGTCGTTCATGGACGCGACCGCCGTATCGATGAGCTGCTGTAATTCTGGGTGGGACATGATGTCATTTCTGTAGAGGACGTATTCTTTAGATGGTATAATATATTTACATCTGACAAAACTCACCACATAACCTTTTCCGCAAGGTACTTTGAACTCCGCCGCCATTTGTGACTTGTCGCGTCTGCTTCAATGCCAGTCAAAATATTGATACAGTTTGCGCAAGTGCACTCAGAGTTTCGTATTCCTGAGCTGAATTCTGTTGCTCAAATATATGGCTTCGATGTAGTCCTGCCGCCTAATCCTGATGTCACTCGTCCTTTTATGGTCGTCGAGGTGCAGCAAGAGGAGCATGCGCGTCTTCTCGCTCAACGCTGTATCCTTGTCAAGTTCGTGCATGTCATAACCTTGACTTTACCAACGACACCTAAATGCCTGCTTACAGATCTGTACATGAATTCTACGCTTTAGGCGCATCTTATTCTGAGCTGCATACAGCCAACCAGGCCCAGGCGCACCTATGGGCGCCGTATAAAGAAACATCATGGAAGTTTATGGTAACTGGATATAACCAGAGTATATCAAAAGCGCGTCAACGAGAGATTGTTGAGGGCTTTTCATACATGGCTCTGGAGGGTCGTGTAGACCTCAGAGACCCGGAGCTCGAGCTGTGGTGCTTTGAAGAGTGTGCGTAACCACATGACCTCTGACAGACATGTTGACCTGAAAGAAAATGACATGTTAGATGGCCCAAAGGATCAATCGTCCCTACGACCAAAGTACGATGGCGACGGCGACTTCATATGCATCTGGTTCGGGAGGTTGGTATGTCACTATACATTACTTCATCACGATGTCAATTCACGCTCTATAGGTAGCCAGAGGGACAGCCAGGCCTCTCATACATAAATTCGACGTAAAGAAGCGATTATACTATGGAAATACAAGTATGGATGCAGAGATGTCCCTCTTAATGGCGAATCAGACATTAGTGAGTGTGATTTTTATGTTTGGCATGACTCACTAACCACAAATGAAGTCTGCACCTGGAAAATTTGTATATGATCCGTTTGCTGGTACCGGCAGTATGCTCTACGTTCGCATTAAGTCTGTGGCGTCAACCTCTTGAAGCTGATACTCCATTAGTAGACTACGGCAGAATTCGGTGCTATTGTTGTTGGCTCAGATATCGATGGACGACAATTGCGTGGCAAGGGTTAGCTAAGACTTCCTTAGTTTTTAAGGCAGAGGTCAACCTTCTGTTTAGAACTTGCCCCTGGTGTCCTTCGTTCTGCGGCGCAGTACGGACTTGCACAACGAATATTCGATTTATTCACTTTTGACGTCACTCGGAACCCGTGGCGGTGTGGCGATATATTCGATGCAGTCGTTACAGATCCACCATACGGCGTGCGGGCAGGTGCAAAACGTCTTGGAAGAAAGCAAGGTGTTCAAATGCGAGACTCCGTGACGGCGATGGAAGAGTAGGTCATGTCAGGCATCTTTGGATCGAGTGATAAACTCAGCACTCGCAGCCCAGCGACTTATGTACCGCCAACACACCCATATGAGTTGTCAACACTGGCTTTTGATCTGGTGGTACTTGCGCGGTTTCTACTAAGGCCGCGAGGGAGATTAGTTTTCTTCTTGCCCACGGTGAATGAAGAATATGCTGAAGTAGACATTCCGCAAGTGGAAGGTATGAAGGTGATATCAAATTCGTTGGAGAACTTTGGCGCTTGGGGAAGACGTGTGAGTGATTCTACTGTCGCTTGTGTGTCTGCTCAGAAATGTATGTATAGCTTATCACTATGGTAAAGACGGAAATGCTAAACCGTGGGCCACCAGACTTGCGCGTGCGGAACGGGGAAACGGCACCTGACCATGTACCTGCACACAAGGACTTTCGAGAAAAATATTTTGCTGGTTTCAATAAACCCACAGATACGCATTTCTGAGCACCCTTTAGTGTTTATACATGATATATGTTCTACCTTTAATGATGTTTGACGGCCTTGTGCGTTCGGCTATAAAGGTTGTCGTATAAGACATATGCCGTGAATGCGACGACGGCTGTGCCAAAACCAGGGAAGAGGTTTCGGAACATGGCGCGATTAGAGAAGACGGGGTGCCTGCGCCAGGCCTCACGTTTGGCCCAAGGATCGCGATATAGCTGTGGCATTACCTACAGGCTGTTAGCTGCAGCGGAAAAAAATGAAACGTAGAGTACTCACGGAGTGCGAAGGGACAGGGATAAAGACAGAAGAAGTCACGTGCTTCTTCAGGGCAGGCTTGCGTTACCTTGTACGTGACGTGGAAAATACGCTGGCATCCCTCATCAGGTATAAAATCTAGGCGACTTCTCCTTTTTGCGCGCTCCTTGATCCTCTCTTTAACTTCCCGTACCATGTCCGACTCTGACTCTGAGGACGATAGACCGCTTGGTCAGTCTATCGCTGCTTCCCACGCTGCGGCCATGAGCGTCGACGAAGACAGACCTCTCGTGCGTTTATATCCTTTCTTTTTCACCCTCGCTCGCTCATACATTTGTGGATGATACTCTCATGCTTCTGTCTACAAATATTATCATTTATCTTCGGCATTTCCTCAATATCGGTTGGCATCTCATTTTATCTCTTTCGTCAATTCCAGTCGCGGGCGAGGAAAGTGACATCAAATCACGGGTCACTGAAACGCAAGGCCGTTTACACTTCCACCGAGTCAGAAGATGACATACCTCTTGCGTCGCCCGCTAAGCACGTCAAGAGCGCAGCTGTTCCCAAACCTGGCGGGCCCACTGCCAAAGCATCTACGACGTCTGTCAATGGCATTGGTCGAAAAATGAATGGGCGTTCCAAGGGTGCAGCTGTTAAGAATGAAAGCGATCTTTCTGACAGCTCCTTTGGCCAGAAGAACTCCAAGCCAAAACGGAAGAAGCCTGCGAAGAAAAAGGCAAAAGTTGAGGCGGAGGAGGATTCGTTGAGTGAAGATGATATACCACTGGCTACCCCAAAGAAGGCTAAGCCCAAGGTCGTCAACGGAAAGGCAAAGGCGAAGGCTAAGATCAAACCAGAAAGTGATGGCGACGTGGAGATGGACGAGGATGATACGTCAAAGAAACAGGACAAGGGTAAAGGCAAGGCTTCTCCAAAGAAGAAAAAAGATGAAGACAGTGCTGAAAAGCCAACTAAGAAGAAAAAGAAAGAGGAGGAGGAAGAAGTTTTTCGCTGGTGGGATGCTCCTGCTGACGTTACGGGAGATGGCTCTGTCAAATGGAAGACATTGGAACACAACGGAGTGTTATTCCCACCACCATATCAGCCGTTACCCAAGGATATCAAGATGGGTTATGAGGGTGAGTGTTATTGTGGCAGTGAGAGCGCATATTTATCGCTTCATTTAGGTAAACCTGTTGATCTACCCCCCGAGTCGGAAGAAGTGGCAGGGTTTTATGCTGCCATGTTAAACACTGATCACGCGGAGAACGCGACATTCAAAAAAAACTTTTTTGACGATTTTAAACTTGTTCTTAAAGATTATCCACCGGTGAGGGCTATATGCTATGCCACTCACGCCATCGACCAACCTTGCCACCTTTTCAGAGGGATGGCACCAAGATCACTCGTTTTGAGGACTGTGACTTCACATCCATGTTCAACTATTACGAGGCTGAGAAGGCGAAGCGGAAGGCAATGACCGCCTCAGAGAAGAAAGCTCTTAAGGCTGAGAAAGATGCCCTCGAGGAGCCATTTAAGACATGTATGCTTGATGGTCGCAAAGAGAAAATTGGCAATTTTAGAATCGAACCGCCTGGGCTATTCCGTGGGCGCGGTGACCACCCGAAGAAGGGTGCCTTGAAGGTGTGTACCGTGTTTACCAAGGAAAGCTGAGACTGATGCGATAATGAAATAGTTTCGCGTCAGACCCGAGGATATCACAATCAATATCGCCAAAGGTGTGCCTATTCCTAATCCAAACATACCTGGCAAATGGAGGGAGGTCGTCCATGACGACACTGTAACGTGGCTCGCGAACTGGAAAGAAAATGTCAATGGCCAATTCAAGTATGTCTTTCTTGCTGCAGGGAGCTCCCTCAAAGGACAGAGCGATATGCAGAAATTTGAGAAGGCGCGCGAGCTTAAAGTGGGTTTTTTTTCAGCTGGGCGAAGTGCTTCTTTGACTCTTCTATCGCCGCAGAAACATGTCGATGAAATTCGGGCAGATTACAATGCAGACCTCAAGTCAAAGCTTTCAGCCGACCGACAGCGTGCGACGGCAATGTACTTTATAGATAAACTTGCTTTGCGTGCGGGAAACGAGAAGGGCGAAGACGAGGCGGATACGGTGGGCTGCTGCTCATTGCGTTGCGAGCATGTTACACTACAGCCGCCAAACAAGCTTGTCTTCGACTTTCTAGGTAAAGATTCCATCAGGTATTACAATACGGTAGAAGTCGAGGACCAGATCTTCAAAAACCTTCGTATCTTCAAAGGTGATGGGAAGACCGACGAGGATGCATTGTTTGACCGTGTTACTGTGAGTCGCCGCGCTGCCAATCCACTGGATGTTGGATGATGAGTTGTTCGCTTCAGACTGGAGGTCTTAACAAGCACCTGGCGTCATACATGAAAGGCTTAACTGCCAAGGTTTTTCGTACATATAACGCATCGATCACATTCCAGGACCAACTGGACAACAATACGCCGAATACAACCAACCAGCAAGAGCTTCTGAACGCGTACAACAAGGCGAATCGCATGGTGGCTATCCTTTGTAATCATCAACGTGCTATTCCCAAGGGACATGCGGGATCCATGGAAAAAATGAATGACAAGGTTTGTGACTCTTGTGTGCACTCAAGCGAGAGACCTAACCCTTGAACAGCTGCGGGCACTGAAATATCAACGAATGAAGCTTCGACACGAAATGTTTTCGTTAGACAAGAAGCTGAAGAAGAAGGCACCATGGGCAAACGATGAGTCAGACTTGGACGAGGAGTGGATAGAAAAGTACGAGGAGGAGTGCCAGAAAAAGGAAATTGAGAAAGCAGAGAAGAAGTTTTCCAAAGAGAATGAGAAATTAGAGGCGGAAGGGAAAAAGACGCAAGATGACAGGGCGCTGCAGGAGCGTATCAAGGAGATCAAAGCCGAATTCAAGAAATTAGAGAAGGAAAGGGGAGAAAACGAGATTACGCCAAAGAAAGGGAGGACAGTAGAGAAGGCGCAGGAAATGATCCAAAAACTAGACGACAAGATCAAGACCTTCAAGTTACAAATGGTAGACCGTGAAGAGGGCAAGGAGGTGAGTTTGGGGACAAGGTGAGTATGGCTGATGGAACGCCAGATATGGGGATGACGCTGATAATGGTTTTCAGTAAAATTAATTACCTCGATCCAAGGTTTGTGGAAGCTTATTTTGCGTATATGATACCCCGAAAGCTGATAGGGTTACGGTGTGTAGAATCACGGCTGCGTGGTGCAAGACGCACAATGTACCGATCGAGAAGATTTTTTCCAAAACGCTGCTTGTTAAATGTGCGTGTGGTTGTGACGATGCTCGCAAATGACACTGACCGGTGGTGGCTGTGGCAGTCCCGTGGGCGATGGAGGTGGAGGAGGACTGGAAGTTCTGAGGGGTGCCCTTTCGGGAAACGGTGTCTGTCCCCGGATACCGAGATTACTGGCGCCGCACCGGACACTTGCATTACATTATCGACTTGCCCGCACTGGGCTCAACATTGCGATTGTTTTCAAGGTTTCTTGTCGTGTACCGTAGTTGCCGAATCACTTGTATTTGGAGATGTTGAAGTAAAGCTTTCTGTTCCGTTCTTGTGCCGTGAGGGTATCTCGATAAGAGTATCAGACCCTTTCACACCGGCTGAGTTTACTGAGCTCGTTTGGGCAGGTTCTCTATTTCAATCTTCGCCAAGCGATAAAATACTGATAAATAGTCTTTCTTTACCTTGTATTATGTATTTTGTTTCTAGCCTAACCCACTGCCGAACAGCGGAAGCGTCCCCCTTGTTCCTTTGACAATCGCCTCTGACGTGAATACCTATGGAAGCTTCTAACCCGTCGGATTTTCCGTCTATTCCATTTTTGGCCACCCCTACCTCCCAGACTATTTATCTTCCTCCCCTTCCCATGCTTCCCAGAAGCCATTCCCCTCCCTCTACCCCACCATGATTTTCAAATCAGAGTACTCTATTCCTATCCCAAACGCTGACCTTCTTTCTTGGCTCTTTGGTTCGTCCTTGTCCATTCCCTCCTTGCTCTCCCCACCCCTCATCGTCTCCTTGTTTCAGACAAGCCAAGCTATGATCTCCGTAAACCCGTCTTCGTCGACGCCGCAGACCCCTCACAGCTCCTTACCGGTCTTCAACTTCGTTCCATCGCCAGGCGTTTAGCCAAGGGTCTCAGGGACCGTGCCTGTGTTCGTGAAGGGGATGTCGTGTTCATGTGCTCCCCGAACTCCGTTCGTCGCCCTTCACGTTGCCTTCACGACCTCTGACGTGCTCTCTAGATCTACTATCCCGCCTTCTACCTTGGTGTTGTTTGTGCTGGGGCCACCTTCACTGGTGCGAACCCGGCATATAAGGAGTATGGTCGGTCCTCATCGTGACCTCGGGCGCGTTGCATGCGGGTTGACTGTTTTCTGGACAGAGCTCATGCATCAACTGTCCAACTCGGGTGCCAAAGTTGTATTTGCATCCAAGGAAACGCTACCCCTCGTCCACAAGTGCGCGCTAAAGGTTGGCATTCCCGCCAACAATATCTTTCTCTTCGAGAACCGCAGCGTTCCTGGATTCACTACATTCTACGACCTATTAAATTATGGGGAGTTTCAATGGCATCGTATGAATAGCATTGATCAGCTCTCAGAAACGTAAATTTTCAATTCAGTCTTGACACGTGACCTCCATCTAATGTCCCCGGCACTCCAGCATTGTCACCCTCAACTATAGCAGTGGGACAACGGGTCTCCCAAAGGGTTGCATGATATCTCACCGCAATACCGTTGCTCACACTGAGCAGATGCTGGCCTTGCGCGATTTGGGGAATAACCGCATTAGAGCTAGTGGCGATCGTGTCTGGCCAGAGACATTCATTTGTTTCCTCCCATTCTATCACGGCTGTCAGCAATCCGTTCTCGGCCTTCCTGCTTATCGCTGACGTTAGTTCTTTTCAGTTGGCCAGCAGCACCACTTGATTCGATCGGCGAAGACAGGTGACACATGCTATGTCATGCCAAGATTCGATCTGGAAATCTATCTTGCCACCGTGCAAAGATACCGTGTATCCTCCCTTTCCTTTGTTCCCCCCATTGCCGTGTTACTTGCCAAGTCTCCGGTGGTAAAAAAGTACGATCTATCGTCTGTAAAATATGTCCTTGCTGGAGGGGCACCGCTAGGGGAGAAATTAGCTACTGAGGCCGAGCTGGCGATCAATGCCTCGGGTTCGGTCAAAATTCGTCAGGCATGGGGTACGTGTTATCTCATGTGCCTTAGTATCCTACTCATGGTACTACTGTTCAGGTCAAAGTGAAGCTACTATGGCCGCCACATGGTGGACAATGGATGACCCATGCTCCACTGGCGTTGGCAAATTATGTCCCAACGTCGAAGCCAAAGTTGTCAAGAGTGATGGCCGCGAAGTCGGCTTCGGCGAGCGTGGCGAGTTCCTAGTACGAGGACCGAATGTCTTCGGTGGCTATTGGCGCAACCCGAAAGCCACACGAGATACCCTAACCCCGGACGGTTGGCTCCGTACCGGCGACGTGGGCTACATTGAGTCAAATGGCGTGTTCTACATTGTAGACCGCGAGAAGGTACGCTTGTCTATCTCTGTTCGCAACTTTCCGACTAATTCTGGTGCAGGAGCTGATCAAAGTGAACGGCTTCCAAGTGGCGCCTGCGGAGCTCGAAGATCTTCTGCTCAAGTCCGAGGACGTAGCAGACGCCGCCGTAATCGGAATTTCTATGTACGTTCTCGCCAGAATGTCTATACTTTCATCTCGGGACTCATGAATTACACAGAAATGCTCAGGAATACCCTCGCGCCTACGTCGTGCCCTCTCGCGCCGGTGTCAAAGCCAGCGACATTAAGAGCTTTGTCAGTGCCCGCACGGCGCCTTACAAAAGGCTTACGGGAGGCGTTGTCTTCTGTGACACAATCCCCAAGAGCCCTTCTGGGAAGATCTTACGCCGTGAGCTGCGTGAGCGCGCAAACCTGGAGTTCCAGGAGTTCGTCGTGGAGCGGGCGAGGCTCTAAGTTAAGATTATTCAAAGTTACCTATTTTTTTTTTCTCGGTCTTCTTGTTTGAATCATGTTTGGCGTATCCTTTGTTGTTCTACCATGTATTTTATATGTTCATTACTGTCGAATATGCTGTATCTTTGATAAATCAAGTAATTTATCAGGGTCGGAGAAGACTTTTAGTTAACACGTTCACAACATGAAACCTGTCAAACGTCAAGATACGGATTAAATCAGGTGAGAATATGAATCGAGCAAGTACGAGAATCAGCTGAAAAATTGACGCCTAGATTGTACCTCCAGAATATGCTTCTCGAAGTGCTTCATGTACGTTCAAATGACTCGCGTGATCTATAATGGCCAAGATATGAACACATAATATATGATACTGTCAATGCAATATGAGAATACACGTCCAGAATGAAGCGCTCTGAAAGTGTCATGCGCCCGTTGGCCCAGAGCATACAATTCAAATCACCGGTGGGGCTGTTTATCCCCAGGCCGTAATGGGGCAGAAGACGACGCCGAAAAGCTAGAAGGGGCCTCGTCTGAAAGTCCCGCGGAGAGCAGAGCGTCAAATTGCGAGCCACGGTGGCTCAAAGCGCCACCCACCGTGCTCGCAAGTGGACTTGGCTCCATAGGTTCGATCATCGGCTCGGGGGTTGGGCTTGGAGAATCAGGACTCATGAAAGACTCGTATATCGTACTGGGATCTGCCGAAGGGACACGTTCGCGCCGCTGTGGCTGAGCGGCCTGCGTATATGGGTGGAAGGGGGTGAGCGAAGGTAGAGGCGGATACTGTGTCTGTGGGCGTGTAGTGCCTTTTGCTGCAGGGACGGGAGGGGATGAGTTATGAGAGTCGCGGGTGTAATATAAGGCATAAGGGTGGTTAGGTATGTAGGCTCGATCTGGAGTGTCTAATGTCGAGGGAGTAACGGATACTGGATTACTCTGAATAGGTGCGGAGAACGGGGCATTCTGTGAAGTTCCGGGATCAGCAGATGGCTGATTAGCAAAGATCGTACTACGGACTCGAGAGACGGTAGTGTCTTGTGTATCCTGAATCGTATGGGACGGCCGTTCAATTATCATATCTTCAGAAGTGTCTTGACGACGAATCCAGTACCGGATTAGCAGGATTGCTAGAGCAACGAGTCCTACAAACCCGACAGAACCGAAGACGCTAGCGACTATAACGTTACTACAAGACATGGAGTTAGGAAATGCACTGATATAAAGCACTATATCTGGCACCTGTGGCTAACTGAGGCAGAACGGGCGGCTAGCTGCACATATCGGTGAGCTGTTCCCTCGACAGAGACGCCTCTACGGCTGGCGGTGGCAACCCGTACACTGCGATCAGCAGGGGCGGATTTAGAAAAGGCCTTCACGGGTGACCGTTCACGATGACTTACGCGGAGTCCGCGGCTCTTATATGGTCCTGGACCGTGTCGCGCGACCTCAGCGAAGAGACGAGCGTCATACGGGAGCCAGAGCTGGCGGCTGTGTGCGGTGGTGAGAGGAGACCAAGTATAACGTGGGACTAGTCCCATCTCAGTTGAGATGGCGGACAGCCGGATCAGCGTGTGGGTCACGTGACCATGCGCGTTCACACTTGACGTTGAGAGAGAGAATTGACAGCCATCTCATAGAGAACCCATCATGTCGCCGAAGGGTATCACCTGCAATAATTCTGCCTCGAATCGAAGCGACACAAGGCCCAAGACAGGTGAGTTTCAAGGAATCAAAAAGCCTGAGGATCAGTGGGCTCAGTATATAGCACCAAGTTCAGGATGATCTTGATAGCTACGCCAGAGAACCCAACAGAAACGCTGCGATTACGGAGACGAACCTAGTGTACCTAGTCGCCACTTGTGCGTGACTGTAAAGGGTAAACCTTTCGACCTCGCCTATTTGAAAATCTTATCTAACCAGCATATATACTGTATCTACCTCGATATCGTGATAACAACCTATAGAACTTATCTTCAAACCAGCGCGTATATCAATATTAGCTTATAGACTTCACCAGCCAAACGAAGAAAAGAAAAAGCTGAGATAAGTTCTCACGAAAGGCTATAGCATCGGCTATAGCATCGATAACATGAATATCACACCCTATACAGCCTGCGAGCGAAAGCCAGGTGTTCGCCCAATAGTTATCAGTTCCTTAGAGATCTTCCGAGAATGAGAGAGTTGATACACCAAGTTCGACCCTTCGTCCAGTGGATTGCTGCCACAGAAGGCACGTTTGAAAGTAGCAGGTTCTCAGCCAGTCGGTGCTCGTGACCACTAACTCACCGTTAGGGTTCAAATTTGCATCTTGGACCTCGTCTAAGCGCTGTCTTCTGTGAGCAGAACATGGTGCTTCCAATACACCGGAAGAAAGCCATCAGTCATCTCGCTGCCTGATGCTTGCAAGGACCTGCTTACTGGGCTCTATCTGCTTACATCCTCCATGCTGTGCTAGACGATGAATATCTTATTGCCCTAAATATATAAGAAGGATTGCTCAGCAGCTTTCATCCCTTCCTTACAAAGCTGCAAGTTTCAGATGTTTTTAAGCTCGACCCCGATTAGGCCCCGCTGACGCCATCCTGCGATGGGATTACTTTCACTGGGTACCCCTCTAGACTGGGAGGAGGGAAAGAAATACGCAGACCATGTTCGGGATCATGGCATCACCCAATTCTTACACATATGGGACAGGCTGAAGGACAGGCAAGGGGACGAATTGCTTTGGGGAGACGAGGTGTGTCCATGTAAATCTTGGAATCGCACTTGACTAAATGCTTATCAGGTTGAGTACATGGTTGTGTCTTTCGATGACCAGGGGCGAAGTGCACGACTGTCATTACGCCAGGCTGAGATATTGCAACAATTGGCCAATGTTGTAGCGGATCTTGGCAATAGTTTGCATGACCCTGACCAAATGTGAGGTCTGGTGCATACATGGTCCTATTGATTTCTGACCGTGGTCATCAGCGGTGCTGTCCCTTTGTTTCATCCAGAGTATGGTCGCTACATGCTCGAATCTACCCCTGGAGCTCCATACACTGGATCGTTGCCAGATCTTCTTTCCGTTGAGCGGAACATGCATTACAGGTATATAATCCATATTCTACCTTACCCGCCGCCTGAGCATACCGTTACTTCATGTGCCTTATCGCACCACAGACGGAAGTTAACACGACGGTTCCTCAAAGCTCATGAAGTTCCCCTGACAATCACTTCGTTCCCACGTCTGGGCTGTCCTGGTGTTTTCACGGACCCTTACTTCGATCCTGCGAACGCTGTAGCAAGTCATAGTTTATTTCTTCCCCATGAAATTACAAATCCTCATGCACGCTTCCCGTATGTCATCCTGTCATCATGCGTACGTTCATCAGAGAGAGAAAATGATTCCCTGTCAGTACCTTGACTGCCAACATCCGCACGAGGCGAGGTTCAAAAGTTGCGATCAACTTACCTATATTTATTGATAATAAGACTCCTCGGCCGTTTGTGGACCCTACAATTCCCTGGGACCGCAATGTTTATCCAGAAGATTCAGGTTAGTGATCATCCTGGTTACTTGTCTGTCTTTTTTTTTTTTCATCTTTTCTCCGTACAGAGGCAAGAAATGGTGCTGCGCTTCAAGATCATATATATCTGGATGCCATGGGCTTTGGGATGGGGTGTTGCTGTTTACAGCTGACATTTCAGGCTTGCAATGTTTCTGAGGCAAGGAGGCTGTATGACGCATTTGTGCCGATTGGCCCAATAATGGTAAAAATCATCCGCCTACGTGGTTTCTTTAGCCACCGAATACTCTCTGCGTGCTGAAGTAACATGACATAGTTAGCCTTGACGGCTGCCAGCCCTGCCTGGCGCGGTTACCTTGCAGACGTGGATTGCCGTTGGAATGTCATAGCGGGTAGCGTCGATGACCGTACAGAAGAGGAGAGGGGCCTGAAGGTCATTATCCCCACTTATTTTCATATTTTAGCCATGATACCAAGAGCGTAATTGAGCAGCCACTCAAAGAAAGCAAGTTTCGTATTCCGAAATCTCGTTATGACAGCGTAGATTCGTACCTATCACAGGACTGGAGAAACAGGCCGGAGTACAACGATAGCCCATTGCCTTATGATGAAGTCATTTACGAAAGGTTGCGTCAGCATGGTATGGATCTCCTGTTGATTGAGGCTTATCACTGGTCCTGACGTCGGGTACATTCCAGCCATAGACGATTTGTTGGCCAAACACATTGCGCATTTATTTATTAGAGATCCTCTTGTCGTGTTTAGTGAGATGGTTGATCAGGATGATAGCATCAGCTCGGATCATTTCGAAGTTCGTTCTGTCAATGATGTTCAGAATTAGTATGTCTCACCTATTTTGCAGAACCTCCAGTCTACCAATTGGCAAACATTACGATTCAAGCCTCCGCCACCAAATTCACTTATCGGCTGGCGTGTTGAGTTCCGAAGCATGGAGGTGCAAATCACCGATTTTGAAAATGCCGCGTTCTCCGTCTTCATCGTGTTGTTGTCGAGAGCCATCCTCCGCTTGGGTTTGAATTTTTATATCCCAATTTCGAAAGTAAGAGTTAGTTTCATTTGCTGTGTCACAATCTAAGAATCGGTTTAGGTTGACGAGAATATGAACCGAGCTCAGAAGAGGGATGCCGTACGTCAGCAGAAATTTCACTTTCGCAAAGACGTGTTTCCGGTAGGGCATGGCATGGATTTTCTATGTACAGAGCCGGTCCCTGAAGCCGAAATCCCTCACAAAGCCAACCCTCATTCGGCACCATGTAACGAATCGCAAGCTACCGCTTCGCCGTGTAGCGAAGCAAAGATCAATGGTTCATCCTCCTCCCTTATGGGATTTTCGCCTCTCTTGGAGAAGGAAAAGGCTCTCAGAAATTGTTACCCCGATGTTGCGCCGCCTGTGACTTTGGAAAGGAAGCCGGTCGAAGAAGAGTACGAAGAAATGACCATCAATGAAATCATCAATGGCAAGGTACACTTGGAGTTTTAAGTTTTATAAGGGAAATTAAACTTCGTATCAACAGGGTGCTGATTTTCCGGGTCTGATGGGTGTTGTCAACGCTTATTTGAATTCGCTTGATGTCGAGTTCGCAACTAAGGAGCGACTTCGAAAATACCTGAATTTGGTGAAGCTTAGAGCTGACGGTGGGGGGCCATATTGATATTTATGCGTGTTCTCACTGATTTTCTTGATGATCAGGCTCACTCGTTACCACTGCTTCTTGGATACGCGAGTTCATTCGCTCTCACCCTGACTACAAATTTGATTCGGTCGTAAGTGATGGTATCAATTATGACCTACTCAAAGCAATCGATGAAATGTAAGTCAAGTTGGGCTATGTATCTAGTAGCATAAGGTTAATCTTCCGTCAGAGAGCGTGGTGTTCGGATTGCGCCCGAATTGCTCCCAAGCAATGATCCTGTGCTTCCGAATGGAGTATGATCGACGGGGATACCGTGGGTGATAGATGAACGGACGTTGTTGAACCCTTTCTTGCTTTTGATGGTCCTGTCTGTTAGTGGCAATGTAGAATATCTTCACGCATCCAACATGAGTTTATCCAGGATTAGTGTTAGTGACCAACTTCAGAAGGAGTTTTAAAGCGAGCAAAACATGGCGCAGTGCTCTGGTCCAGCTCTCTTCTTGACTAAACTGTAGTTTAATAGAGACGTCACCAATCTTGTCTTTAACAATGCTAGTCTCATAGATGTCAACGCGATGCAAGGAGGCGTGGTTTGAAACTCACGGATGTGGGAAGTCCGCATTTGAATATTGTGTCTTGACATGCTCAATCAGTTGTCGCAAGCAATCCAAATAAGCAACCATCCCAAAGTCGAAACGACGATTGTGCAGTATCCTGCCGATGTGTAAATCTCCAGAACCATAAAGCTCGTATGTGGCCTTGTCACTGCCGGATATCTTCTCCATGCGGGAGAAAGACCCCATTGGAATAGGTCGATAGCTGGGCACAACGTCAGGGAGAAATAATGCACCAAGGTATTATAGTACTTCTCGAACGTCACATCCAGCTTCCTAGCGAATGTGTACAGGAGCAGGGTACACTGGCCCCATGCTGCATTTATCTCTGACCATTCCACCTAGAGAAATGTGTGTCAGGAGTGAAAACATTATTTAAATGACCACCAAACCGCGACGCCACCAGCTCTTCCAAGACGAAGACCGTTGATGGTTCCGAAAACTCCAACGTTACCTATGCAGAATGCGTCATAATATACGTTCGTCCGTTCCAATTTCTCCAGAGTGTGCGAATCAGCTGCGTATGCAGCTCTCAAAGAACGCAGTTGTGAAGTCTGCTCTGCGGACGATAATAGATTTCCATTGTGCGTGCGCCAAAATCTACAATTCTTGATAAGTTATCATTCACGTACATATGCCATAAACACACTAACTCGGCCTCTTCTTCCTCCAGCTCTCTTTCCTCAAGTTCTAGAGCCTTCAGCTCGCTGTTCAACCTCTCCCGTTCCGACTCCGCAGCCTTTAGCTCCTCCACAGCGGTTCTTTCGTCTTCCTTCAATCGTTGAATCCTCCGTTCCATTGTGTCTGGGCTGGGGGCATCTCTTTCTCGCTCCTTTCCTTTCCTGATTTCTTTCTCGAATGCAATATATCCGTCGCGCTCCTTTTTCGTCTCCTCGAATTGCCTGCTCAGAGCGGCAATTAATAAATGTGTGCATTCAGCACAAAGGGGATGGTCAATATCAGTGCGACTCGATAATAACTTGAAAAGGCGAGCCGTGGACTCGAGATGGTGTGAAAGTGGTGAAGGACTAGGTGGAGCGGGTGTCGAAGCAGGTGGTTGCTGTAAATTCGAAGAGGAGCTGCGTTTACCGGGGGTTCCTGAAGTTGGTGTGTTACGGTTTCGGGAAGTAAAAGACAGCCTTTGCTGCCTTGACGGCGTTGTATTAGGCGGCGAAGGTATGTTGTGAACAGCACTGTCTTGTAGCAACACGAAAGATTCTCCAGGAACGGGAATGCCTGGAACGCGCTGTGCCTCTTGAGCATGGGAAGAAAGCATGTTAGCTGCAGACTGAGCAGAGCTCTGCCAAGCTGTTTTAACAGAGCTGGGGGCCGGAAGTTGCGCCAATTTCTCATCCTCCGTGGAGTCTAACTGATGATGGGGTGGGGGCAGAGATCCCGCGATCATATCATACGCAGACGGTGCAAGATCCACCAAGGATGAATCCAAAAACAACGGTTGCTTGCATTGAGTACAAATGGGTGAGTTCATGGTAGGACGCGTCGCATAACGCCCACACATACAAACAACTTCTGTCTTTGTGTAGTCCCCATGGCTGCGTTGCGACTTGTCAACGCTGCGTCTCGACGTGCAGCAGTGAAACTCCCTCTTGGGCGACGGGGTTATGCTGAAGCCTCTGACAAGATTAAATTTTCTATGGCTTTACCCCACCAGGTAATGGTCTGAACGGTTCCCACTCCATGGCACTCGAACTGACACAAACTTAACCAGTCACTGTTCGATTCTACTGATGTAGTCCAAGTAAACATATCGGCAGTAACGGGTGATATGGGTATTCTTGCCAGCCATGTGCCCTCGATTGAACCTCTTCGACCGGGAGTAATTGAAGTCATAGAATCGGGTAGCAGCTCGAAAAAATGGTTCGGTATGGATAAGTGATCCTTCACTTGAGTTTGACACACTGACGTCTTGGCAGTTAGCGGAGGATTTGCAACTGTTCACCCTAACAACAAGTTGACCGTTAACGCGGTTGAAGCGGCTCCGTTGGAGCATTTTTCCTTGGAGGTCAATTGTCCTCCATTCGTATAACAGAGATGCATTTCTTACCCACCAGCTTTGCTTTAGGCGATCCGTGCAAACTTGGCCGAGGCGCAGAAGGTCACCGCTGGTAATGGCTCAGAGGAGGACAAGATTGAGGCGCGTATTGAGGCGGAGGTTTATGAGGCATTGCAGCACGCTATTGCGAGCAAGTAGCGATGTTCTTAATAAAGGAGAGATGCAAGTTAGATGCATCGGCGCAATGTAATGTTTGCTGGACTAGACGCAAGGTCGGGGCTGTGAGTGTTATATATCCATTGTATCACTTCGACCACGGGGATCCCGTCACGATCTATTAGATTGCAAGAGAACATACCCACAAGCAATGGCGACTAAAAATTTCTTCTCGTATCCGGAATATATTAGACGCGCTTGTATTCTGGTGATGAGTCAGCTAACTTTTTGGAAATTTCCAGACCCCCTTAACAAGGAAGCAATCGAGGTGTGACACATGATCACTTCTCCACCAGAGAGTTGGTGTGATGTGCGTCGATTTCTGAGGCAAGGGGGCTATGACGGCATCCTTCAGAAGCGGCATCTAAGGAAGAACAAATCATCATGGCTACGCAACGCCAGTGCTATTATGCGGTCAAAGAATAACCATGTATGTTGCTCTTTTATCTGTCGACCGACTCACATGCCAAAACTTTACTAGATGAAATGGCTCAGCCAATGGGCCCTTGTCGCCTTCAACGGACACAACCAGGAATCTTACCCTATATCACAGTCGGAAACCATTCGCGTGTTCTTTGAGACTGCAAAATTCGCCTACAATGGCAATTACACGGAGGCACTCCAAAAACTCAATGAGTTCAGGAAGAGTTATAACTTTCCTACCTTCTTGGAACTGCCTCCCCCCAGCGTATTAGGTCACAGCCCACATAGTCTTCCGTACGGTATCACCACAAACCAACCTGTGGGAGGAACTGACGGATTTCACCGACGTCGTGGCTTTGACAAGGCAGACTCCGCAAAACCAGTGAACGGGAAGCAAATAGTGATCCCTTCTGGCCTCCATATTCCTGGATATGCGAGGTCAGACAGCCCACTCTCCAGTCTTCCGGATGATGATCAAGTCATGCTAGAATCGCCAGGTATGTTCTGTGTTACGCAAGATATCACGGAGTTATCATGACCGATACCGTCACGCCATAGAAATGTTCCCCGGTTTCGATGTTGATCCCCATCTCTCTACGTCGCAAGGCTCCGAATTACCTGAACATTGCCGCAAGCAATTCTCCCAGACGTCTGAAAGCGATATAGCACAACAGAGAGGCCCTTCTCGAGTAATATTGCGAGTGCGACAACCCGGTTCACCGGCCACTGACATTGGCAGCCCTCTGCGGCACAAGTGTCGTAACACACAGAAGAATATTCCGGGGCAAGCCATGGCAACGCCGCATATATCAAAAGAAATGCGTCCATCCCGGGAAAAGGCATCGAAGAAAATAAGGAGGATTAGTGGTGATACTTCTCTACAGAGTCCAGCCACCCTGGTCACCGGCGGAAGCAGAGAAATGCGGCTTCAGCGTCGTAACGAACTAAAAGAATCAGTCCCGAAGGCCCCGAAGAAAGCGGAAAGGAAGAGGTTGGGACCCTCACATCGTAAGACACAGGTATTGTCGCGGGATCAGGAGCTTGAGAGTGGACTGGCACTTCAGCCCATGGACCTTCATCGCGTTGAAAAGGACTTTGAGATGTCATCCAGAAAACGGACTGATCGAGACTCAAGTTTACACCTCGATTATCTTGACGAGCGGCCGCCTTCAAAAAAGCGTCGAACCTTTCCACGGCCTTTTCCGCGGACTCCAGCGCCTACGATACTTGCTCCACCAGTAATCCGACTACATTCCGAATCAGAAGAGGCTCCAGAGAATGATACACGACAAGGTGCACCAAACAACACAGTGAACCCATCGGACAACACTCTGGATCCACCGAACAACTTTATGTCAACAACCACCATGGTTAACACCTTCAAGTTGAACCCTTCACGCGTCCCTTTAACAATAGCGCCACACACCTCTCCCTCAATCTTTGAACCATCATCCACCATGGAGATGAACTGTGATGCCACTCTGTTGGTATCCCCATCAACACGTATTCCAGCTAGGCCAAGACTTACCGCTGGCTTGACTGCGCACAGCACCCCATCATCATGCAATTCGAAGTTTGTGTCAACAACCATTGGGCCCGCGCAAGAAGCCGCTTCTCCCCTCTATGGCCCATCGGAGCGCATAGACTCTGAAGGGACTCTTGGTCTCCATCAAGCAGAACAAGATGACTCGGTCGCATCCGGTGATGTGTGTGGCCCTGGAGCCTTTCCACCTGGAAGCACGCATCCATCGCTGGCGGCGGAACTTCACTCTAGTTTGATTCGAAATTGGACATTGGGTAACGGCGTAGAAAATGAACCCCCCTGGCGTAGAGTGCTCGATCCACCTAGCCCACCAAGCGATGCTAGACCGCCTGGCATGGGTGATACTCATTTTTGGTCACTCCCGCACTTCTCAATTCCCGTAGAGCAAGAACCCGTTCCCCTAATACTACCATATTTCCCTCCCCAGCCTTCGCAGCCGTTCATAACTTCTAACAAAAAATATAAACCCTATTTGCCGATGGGACCCCCAGTATGGGCACAGGCGAGTGTAGGCTCCACCGTTATATAATTATTTAATAATGGGAAGTGCAGTCTCGACAGGAACTATGCGAGTCGCTGAACTATTTCCGTTCTTACCAAGGTGGCGTCTACACTCAGAAGAAAAGAGCTCGCGGTTACCTGCTCGATGGGCATCCAGCAGTGTATGTCCTTAGTGTGATTTGTGGAATCGTTCATTCCAAATGTTTTTAGGCAAGACCTATGGAATGCAGACGGGAAATGCATCATTTCTCACGCGTGAGTTATTCTTCCTGCCTTTATTTTCTCTCTGATTGTACCTGTCAGAGGCGGCAACTCTGCGATAGATAAGGAGACACGGCAAACGGTTCTCGTTGACGATCAGACAATCCGCAGCACATCATGCAGTGCTTTACTCAATTCATGGAAATTCGGACAACCAATTGTACTAATAGCGGGGAACGGTTATAATCTTTTCCCCTATGATCTTGAGCATCGTCGTTATGTGGTGCTTGGGTATTATCTGATCATTCATGCATGGGGTACGTCATATATATCAAGTTGCGCATATCATTTCTTTACATCACTTTGTTCAGCGGAACCCGAGCGCTCCTTAGCAAGCCCACGGGGATACTTTGTAAGGTGGAAGTTTATGTTTCAATGGATCCAATCACAGGGAAAACCTTGGTGGATCCAGTCAGACACGTATGTTTCTCTAAATGTTATCACTTTCAAGAGATCATTGATCGTCTCACAGGCAGTCGGACGAATCGAACGAATCATCAGGCACAGAACCAAGCGCTTTGTCTCCAAGAATCTGCGAAAGCTGCTTGCAACCTAGCCCTACTATATATAAATTTGGCTGGGTCTGCACTCGAACTGACTGTAGTATGTTTTTCCGTCGGGTCGATGCTCATATTACGTCTCCGGATCAGAGCGGATATCATCCTGATTTTCTTGCTCTGAGAAGCGATCCGCCCGAATTCCAGGGCTTGAGTTTCCAGATTCGCCCCAGTTTACCTGTGGAACAAAAGGAATCCGGTGGTAGAGAGCACCATCAGGTAGCAACGTCTCGTCACTTCTGGAAAGGTTGGTGGTGCGAAAAGTGCGGCAGGCTATCGTGCAGGTAGGAATCCAAATACACTCGATTTTGATTCTCAGTGGTTGTCTCACTATTACTGTAGAGAGTTTTGGACTCATTGGGAATGTCATACATGCCATGTGAGTAGAGTAGACACGCCGCCGTCGTATTCTCTCCTGAAAGATGACTTTAGAACAAATTTAAGATCAAATCCATAATACAGCTGCCACAGTGTCCTATTGGTAATACCCTGATCCAAACTTTAAAAACCGCAGGTATCAGTATAGAAGCGCGCAGAGTTCGTCTGGAATGTGGCTCAGTGAGATGTCAGTCTTTTAGACTACCTTTGAACCGGTTCGTGCAATCCGGCTTTTAAAAATATATCGTGTTCCTCACGCACTTCAAGTGGTATCATACATCTTGTCCAAGCAGATGACAAAGCAAAGTCTATCGCCGACGGTATCTGGCGTCAGTATCAAGTGGACGCCCAGGAACCCGGTTTTTTTAGAAGATATAGCATGAAAACCGTACGTCTTCGCCTCGGACGACCTAAGTAATTACTTACGGCAGTACATTACAGCATAAGTGTATGTGTCCCCTCGGTAGAAGCTGCCCCACCGAATTTACCATCCAGTAGTGAAAGGAAGGATGCTTTCACACTATTTCTCTCAAAATTGTGAGCAGCACTGTGATACGGTTATGTCGGACTGACATCTAGGGTCCAGCTGGTGAACCGTATGAGGTGCGGAGAGTTTCCTCGCCATAGCTATCGCAAAACAAATTGGATCTCCATTTCTGCAGTACGTTGGAGGTACAGACAACACAGGTATGTATCTTAGTAGTATTCCAATGACTATTGTATCTCCATACATGATTAGTTCCACTCGACAAATACTCGTCGGTCAGCCGAGCTTTGACCTTGATCCGCGACCGGACGTCTCATGCCCTAGGGCAAGATCCATTGTTCAATGAAATCCTATCAGCGGCGTACATGGCTGAGCAAAAGATGGATTGTATGTGAGATATAGTCCCTATGCATTTACTAAATCTATGTCACAGTTCACAGCGACGGCGAAAAAGATTTGGGTCCTGTTATTGCCTCGCTTAGTCTTGGTTCACCAGCCACGATGCGGTTCCGCCCGGTTCCAAACAAGTGGGAAGCTGAAGAGTTCCCGGACCGCAAGTCACCACCGATTGTCCTCACCCTGACCTTGCGACACGGTGACGTTCTTATAATGGAAGGCGCCGAAATTCAAGAATACTATCAAGTAGGCAAGATTACACCAAATTTACATGTACTAATCCAGATACCAGCATGCGGTGCACCCTTGGGGCTTTCGGATTGCTGCGACCGCTCGCTATATTAGACCCGCAGGACAATGCGACGAATTGGTAGTTAGTGAGCCTCCAGTAAACGAAACAAAAGAGACTTGAATTCTTGTATGCCGAGTCACGTGATGAATATCAAAGACTAGACTCCGCTAGCGGCCGTGTGATCTGAACTCTCGCGTTCCATGGACAACTCGCTCGATCGAAACCAATTGTGGTCCCCGCCCTTATCCCGGCAGTACCAGCTTCAGGGTCAACCCAACTTCCTTCTTACAGGCAAGTCTATCGTTCCATATTTTGTATGATAACGTCTCGCCCAACTTCAAACTCATACTTCTTGTGCCTCCAGCTCAACCTCCGTCGTCGAGCACAGTCACACATACTAGCCAACCTGGTGCCCCCCCGTCATCTCAAATCCAGCTGGAGGAACACCAACCTTCATACCCACGTAATCACTTGACCTTTCCGCAACATCAACATCAGCGATATCTTCCTGATACCCAAGTACATCCACATGCCCACCTACAGCGCCGACCCTTTCCAGTTCCTCAGTCAATTACAGATCCAGGCGACAATACGCCTGGCCCCTCTCATACATCTGCTGAGGAGGAAACAGATGATTACCCAAACGGTACTCCCGCAGATGCGGATAGTTCAATTTCCGACCGCGAAGGACGTCCCTTGATCCAGGGTGAAGAGGATGTGCCCATAGATGAAGAACCTCTCTACGTCAATGCAAAACAGTATAATCGCATCTTAAAGAGGCGGGTGGCGAGAGCGAGATTAGAGGAGTTGCATCGCTTGTCTAGGCAACGCAAGGTAGGGAACTTGCCAGGAAGTGCTAGCAGCTACATCACTCACTCTCTCATTAGCCATATCTACATGAGTCTCGACACAAGCACGCTATGCGTCGTCCTCGCGGCCCAGGTGGACGATTTCTTACAGCAGAAGAAATTGCAGCCCAACAAAAGGCCGCTGAGTCATCCGATCCTTCCTCTTTTCATCCAAATCCAAATCCTTCCGCTGAGGAGCGAAAGGCTTTAAAAGCTTCTGAATCAGCAGTAGCGTCCTTAGACGCCACCCGCGGTCATGGAGCGTCTTTTGCGCCATTAAATGATATGCTAGCTGGCAATACTGAAGCCAGTGTAGGTCCAAGCACTGACTTTCGTCCCTTCACGGATCCAACGTCAAGCGCAGCATCTGGTACTGGACATGAAACTTCAGGAAGTTATCCCACAGGCTCCCCTCAGTCAACTCCAGCTGTACATATACAATACTCAGATCTAAACGCAGGTCCACCAACCTCCGGAACTGGATTGCAATAATGCTTCTCTCTCGGAATATTGTTTTATGCATTATTTGCTCTTACTCCCTATGCCTCTCCCGGAGTTTGGCATCTATCACTAATTCTGGTTATCATGTCTTCTGATGTCATCGTTATCCTAGCTGTCGTATCTCTCAGTTATTCCCGTCGTTGTCACGCTCTCCAGAATGTATATTCCAACGAAATATCAGCTTGTACCATTAATACTGCGAAAGCTACCGTGATCAGTGATATGTATTGAAATAATAGAATAAAACCACACAAACAGAAAGAGGTTCATGGGCAAGAGTTGAACGACTAGCTATATGTAGCAACAATACAAAGTTTGTCTAGATAATGGAAAGAGTGGCAATGACGGCACAACTACTCGATTTCCATTTCATCAGCATCAGGCTCCTCTATCTGGGGTTCCACTTGATCGTTACTAGGTTGTTCTTCGTCACGATCACGGTAGATCCGCTCCAGTTCGTTGGAGTCCTTTGCGGACCAAGGGGACGGTCTGAAGAGTACCAAAGCTTGAGAAGAATCCGACTGGAGCTTGGGGGTCAGAGATTTTGGAAGAGGAATCGAGATTTTGGGTGCATTGACACGTGAGAGGAAAGCATGTGAGACTGAGTACGTGTCGTCGCTGCCAGTAAGAGTCTCGGCTTCGTCCTCAGAACTGTCGAGGTCAGTCACAACAATACCTAATGGCGCGTGCTCGATCAGTTCTTTGCCTATCTGAGACAGGAGATGTATTATGAATGGCAACGTACGATCTTTCTCCGGCTCATATGAGGAGGTATTTCGCATGTGAACTTCGGGTATACTGAAAGTTGACTCAATAGGTTCTTCGACGATGGGGTGATTGATGACTGGAATGGCTACCTCTCCATCCATGTCCATGGTCGTATACCCTGAAAGTTCCTGCGGATAAGGGGGCAGCCACGGGAAACTAACATCCTGATCAAGCACTCTGGGGGGCAGAGGACTCCCTTGAAAGACAACCTGCTCTTGAACAATTGGAACTTGAGCCTGAGCTTGCTCAACCAGTGATAACCGCGAAAGGTTGCGAGCTAGGTCGAAACGGCGCCTCTTGGGATGGGGAATATTACGAGGAGCGAAAGGCTGATCAGCAGGATTTTCGTTATCGGAATTGTCGGGAGAGTCTGAGAGTTTCCGCTTGAGTGAGGTCATCCAAGGATGGGACAGTGGATAATGATGCCAAGTTGTCATTGCAGCAAGTGATGAGATTTTGCAACCTAACGTGTATATTCGGCCAGCGCGTCTTTTACAGTAACGCGTCTTTATTCGAGAACTTTCGCGTGTGAGCATTCCCAGTCACGTGAGTATCACAAACCTCCTCTGCGATCCGAGCTCAAACAATTTTATAACACTCCTATGCGCGAAGGACGCACCATAGGCTAATTTGTCGTCAAAACTAACCTTTTCTGTGATGTATGTATGTAAGGCTGCTTTTAAGAATTTGTAAACTCCGACGTTCGAACTCAGCCAAAAAACTAACCTTTGTTTCATCTTGCTCTGATGGAGGCCAAATTGTACGTTGTTTTTATTATAAGGTCTCATTTTCTGACTTTGTCGTCATATTTTCTAGAAAAACACAGCGTGTTGCTGACCTCCGTGAACTGCTCCAAAAGGCGTCAGTGGCAATTCCTGCCAAAGCCAACAAAGCCGACCTTATAGCGAAAGTACTGGCTAGTCCGGCTGCTATTGAAGTGTTTAACAACTCAGGAAGCTCCACTACGCCCGCTGCAGCACCCCCCAAGCCAAAGGTTCCAGAGTCCTCTTCAGCTGGACAGGATGATGATCTTGTGAGTGCTGCGCGTATCTTATGTTAGTCCATGAACTTGATACATTTTATTCAGCTCGCACCTCCAGAGGAGTAAGCCCTCCCATTATTTCTTACAAGTGGAATCAAACCTTGACGTTCGCAGGTTCGATTGGGGTCCCTCTAACGCTGCACAAGCACCTCCGGACATACCAACAGAAAGTGCTCCAAAGGCTGTTTCAAATGCAGCTGCCAAGTCTTCTGTTACAGCAGTGAGACAATCTCGAAACCTTACAGATACAGACAGAACTCACGGTTTCATACAATTTGAAGGACAGTAGCAATGTGCAATCCACCAAAAAGCCTTCTACTTCCTCTACAGGTGCTGGTGCTACAGAAGCCGCTCCAGATGATGAATTAGAGAAGCGCAAAAAGCGGGCTGCTCGTTTCGGTATCCCACTAGTAGAGGCGAAGTCAAAAGGTGCCCCACCTTCCAATGGGACTAAAGCATCAAAAGATGCACCCAAAGTTCAAAATATTTCAGCGGAGGTATGCAATCCTTCCACTAGGTAAATTGTTATCAATTATTCGGTGATCAGCAGGAAAAGGCCAAAAATGAGGCTCGCGCTGCCCGCTTTGGTATTCCAAAGGCTGCCACTGGCGCAACCCATGCGGTGTCTACAGCCACAACCACTACGACTTCTTCTGGTAGAAAAAGGGGGCGATCCCCGGTCCCCGTGGACAATGAAGAGGCGGAGAGAAGGAAAAAAAGGGCAGAACGTTTTGCTTCTGGTGGGGTGAGTGGTCCGGTTCTCCCATTCTTGTCCTTTCCTGTGCAGCACGTTCACACTATATACTGTTCTCCAGGAAGTCAAAGCTCAAACATGAAAAGGCATGCACACTGGCGTGTATTGGTCGCCTTTCTTGGTGTAAACTTATAGCCTTCTGCGTGCCACACTATTTCCTCACCAACATCTTCTCGCCTTTTCTGTCGTCCTATCTTCCTGTAATCTGCTATGCCAATACCCCGACAATCGTCGAATGTACTCTTGCACATAGGCTGCGTTTCCGTTGGTAACATACCTTGTACCACAGCGCTCCGATTTTTTTCTGGATCGATCCATGGCCATTTCTACTAAACTTGAGCTTGTAATTGAGGTAAATTATTACATCCTTTCGTGAGGATGGATATTAATCGATTGCACTGATTGCAGTGAACAAGCGTTCTGTACTAATAAGCTGTATCGTCCGTCCGATAGTGCCAAGCTTGGCAACCTTTTCGTTGAATTCCTATGTTGAATTTGGTAAGTTTCTTCTTCACAAAAATGCGCAGAAGTGTCTGTTCCTTCCAAGTAAGTCGGAGAACATCTCTTGAAATACTGAGATGTCCCTCCCTCCTACATTGCAAGATACAGTCCGATGAGTATAGGCTATAATTGCTCGATACGTGCCATAATTATTAAGCATCATCAACGGATACTATCTGGAAGGTGTATAAACTGAGTTACTAGACTCAGTAAAATCGATGTTTGGTAGCCCTGGGAATCTGGGGCTATCTCCTCGTTGCCGAATTTTCTCTTCAAGGGACTGAACAGCTTAAAAACTCCCCCGATAGTTAGATGGGCCACAAAATTATTCGAATCATCGGCTAATTGCTTTTTACTTCGCAATATTTCGTACTAAGCTACGCAGTCTGAGAGATTATTAGTGTATACAGAGTAGCGCTGGTCTCGTCTAACAAGTACATGGCAACTAACATAACCTTTCACCCAGGTATACGTATTCTTTTTGGTGTCTAAACTGCATTAATAACACATATAAAGGTTCTGTTAGTTCGAAAGAACGAACAGAGCTACTGGGGCAGACTGGCCTCACTATTTGGCTGACTGGTCTAAGTGCTAGCGGAAAGGTCAGCACACATTCTTACAGACCGCGGGTTCATGGCGATCAATCAATTGACTCGCCGGCTCTGACCGTACAGTCTACCATCGCATGTGCCTTGGAGCAACATCTTCTTCACTTAAAACGCTTTGCATACCGCCTTGATGGGGATAATATCCGGTTTGGCTTGAATCGAGACCTTGGATTCTCAGAGAAAGATAGGACAGAAAACATCCGACGGATAGGCGAGGTGGGCATCCAGATCAGCCTATCACTGCCAGACTTTTTGTTTACACTCCATCTAGGTTTCGAAGCTGTTCGCAGACGCGTCGGCCATCGCAATCACTGCGTTCATATCCCCATATCGCTCTGATCGGGCTATTGCACGGGAATTGCACGAGGAAAGCGGGGTTCCATTTGTAGAAGTCTTTGTAGATGCACCCCTCAGCGTTGTGGAGGCAAGGGATCCCAAGGGACTATACAAGAAGGCAAGAGCAGGCGTAATTCCAGGTATGTCGGCCATCGCGACAGATTTGAGCAAATAGCATCCTTACGACGATAGAATTTACTGGTGTGTCGGCTCCTTACGAAGCACCAGACAAGCCAGAGATCCATATTCGCACAGACGAATTAGACGTTACACAGAGTGTAGAGGTCATTGTCAAGTATATGACGGGAAGAGGATATCTGTAGTCATTGTAGTGTAGCAGGCTCACCAGTGGTACAAATGTTGATGAGGTTGAACCCAACTACGTGCCGTGGATCCACCAAGGATTTCTTAAACCGCTTAATCTATGGTACTGACTCTTGGTTTATTTCATTGCCTTTGGTGACATCGCACCTGGCTGCTACCGGATGCCTGAGGCCCTGCGACTAGTTGACTCAAGTAGAAATCACTGACAGCGTACTACGCAGAGCCATCAAGGCCTGTACTATGGTGAGCCTATGGGTGATATAGTAGAGAAGGATATACAGCCTAAGAGTCAAGATTTCTGAGTCTCCGTGAGTCTTCTTTGTTTCTTTTGGTGCCGGTATACGCGTCGACATCTAAGCGTCACTCTGCTTTGAAGGGCGGGGTAGAAAAATAGGTAACTAACTTTGATGCGCGTTGTTTTCCGTCTCAAAGGCACTAAACAGATTGTCCACTAAGATTCTTATAAGTATCGATACAGATTAAGATATCGAGTTAGGAATATAATATACGACTTCAGAATTCACCTGGGGAAATTGCCGCACTGAGATTGTTGAGAGATGCCATAACGATCGGGTGGCTACATCACGGTGGTCTACGTTCCAGCATTAATCCTCTTCCCAGATACATTGCATTTCTTCTAAACAATAAGCGAGGTGTATCAGAACTCCATCGCACGGAAGACGAGATAAGCAAGATTAGTTCTGGGCAGCATGAACATTAGTTTTGGTATTCCGTATCCAGTAATCCCACTGGCAGTGCCAAAGATGAAAGCAACACACTTAATTGAGGTGAAGATGCCGAATGTCATCAACGTCACAAGACCCACAACTCGAGAACTTCTGCTCTCCTGCATGTTGATTGCCGGACATTGACGGGGGGTATGACCTGCCAGTGTCGATAGGTAGATGAATGATGTAGGCGGAGACGAGCTGACCGTCAACTTCATGCTAGAGTTCAAATAGTACGAGGATGCCACTCACCAACTGCACTGTGTCCAAGGAACGGTTAAACCTCAGTTTCATTAATAGACACACTGGCTAGATTTGGAATTTTGCACATTGCTATCGCGAGCTTTACTCTGTGTGAAGACATTGTGCATGTAGCGATAGTCCATGCCCTGCTAGTGGAATTCAAAACACAACACTCATAAATAAAGACCAAAATTTGAGAGAAACTTCACCGGAAATCTGGAGTTTCTTTGTTGCCGAAGTGCGACTCAAGCGCAAGACAATAGAGAAGAACGCAGTGTGTTGTTGTTTCCGAATAATTATGCAAGAAACCAGGCCCATCACTAATGAAAGACTGGGCTGGGCAGCATTCGTTATGCTGCACGCACGTGGCTCGAGAACTCTCGAGTGAAAGCTCAAGTTCCCACAGTATAGCATAGAAAAGGGTCTCATGGACTATCAAAGATCAAAGCTTCTGCAGATAATGAGAATATGCCCCGCAGCTGATTGGAGGCGAGAGCCGTTGTGATGCTAGTCATGGTAATCTTGCGGGAAACGAATTAGATGGTGTGGCGGCCAGAATGCAGAGGCTAGTTTGCACTAGTAAACCTACAGGTGAGAGTCGGCGAACTGGAACGGCGTGGTCTCTTCATGGTACTGTTTAGAATGTTTGGTTACTTCATGGAAACCACGGGGTGCTCTAGGCAAACTTGTAAAGACCTCCTTATGCTCGGATTCCTTGTGTTGTTTGCCTTGGCAGTCCCTTTCCCCACACTATATGTGCTGGCCGTGCTCGACGTTACCCAGGATGTTCAGCTCGAAATTCTGGAACCGCCGACGCCACGGCGCTTGCAGAGGCCTCCCTTTTTGGCCCAAGGAAGCGCGAGTCAACAACTAGAACGAATGGAATTTGCAGAGTCTAACGTACCCGCCAGTGTCGCAGAGTTCCAGGCAGTCATTCTTGCTGGCTATGGAAATGCGTAAGACTCGATTGTACGAACTTTAAGCTTCACTAGAATTTCTTGGCCAGATTAACACCACTTACAAATGACCATGGGGATAATTCGAGCCCCAAGTCGCTCCTACCCATTGCCAATAAGCCTATGATATCATTTCCTTTAACCTGGTTAGAAGAAGCTGGCATCACAAGTGAGTCCTGACCTGCTATGAGGACTGCTTCAGTAGTTTGAACTTTTTTTTTGCGGTTTCACCAGATGTATTACTTATTTGTCCCCATTCTCATCGCTCCGCAATTGCACATCATGTTCACTCAGATATAGCGTCATCCGCATTCTCTACTCTCGGGGTAGATATTCAGACCTATGAAGACGATGATACCCCCACACTTGGAACATGTTCTATTCTTCGTAGATTTGCTAGTCGTATTCAAGTAAGCACTTCACAGCCAACGTGTGGGTCTTCTGAATGTTATTGAATCTAGCATGATTTTATTGTCCTCCCTTGTGACTTTATACCTCCCTCATCACTTCCGCTGTCTGTTGTCCTCAACAGCTACAGAACAGACACAGAGGGAATGGTCATTTCCACCCTTTTCTATGAAGTAGATGTGGGTTTAGAGAAATCCTCGGATGATTCGGTGAATCCTCCCTTGATTGCTTATGACAGAGCTTCCGGCACGTTACTACATGTCGACTATAGCGACGACACGGAAGAGGACGAACTTGAGCTACATATGCGTTTGCTCTGGAAGTGGGTGTTGAAAATCCCAGGAAGAGAGTTTGCTGATGTTAACAAACTCAGATATCCCAAGCTGAGGGTAACAACTCGCTTTGCGGATTCTCATGTCTACGTTTGCAGGCGATCTGTTCTAACCGTCCTCGCTGAAAAATTGACACTCGAGTCCATACGCGAAGATCTGGTCCCTTTCTTATGCAAATTGCAATATCGAAAGGGCAAGAGGTTTCGATGGGAACCAAGTATGTCTATCCGTCGTTGAAGCACAAGTCCTAAGTTATGTCGTTTTAATAGTCCTGAATGAAACTACAAACATTCCTAGCCATCACCCACCGTCTCGTGGTTCTTCTTCCTGGAGGTCTGCGACTACATCCCGCGCATCCTCGGCACCTGCATCTCCTTTATTTAACGAACGACCAAAATCATCTCAAGCCAGTCTTCGATGTGGAGTTGTGGTCCATAAGCTCGACCAGAGCATGGCCGCACGAGCTAACAGCATCAAAGCTTATGCTGATCTTAACCGTCTCGTCTGTACCTCGGTGGCACTCATCGCGGCTATCACTAATTCGCTCTTCTATATAGTTTCTCAAGGATGGCTCACCTTATCTTACACCGTCAACATCAACATCTGAATATATAGACCCCAAGGCGCAGATTTCCGTTGATAGCATTGTTGGCCTATCAGCTCGTGTAGGAGAACGAACCGTCGTAAAAGCATCTGTTATCGGACAACATTGTGTCATAGGTAAACAAGTTCGTATAACAGGAAGTGTAATTATGGATCACGTAGTGATCGAAGATGGGTAAGCGTGCCCTGATATCACATTCGCCTGTCTGACGCCGGTGTCTGGTTGGTAGAGCAAAGATCGACGGTTGCATTTTGAGTCGAAGTACTCGTATAGGGTCCAAAGCTGCACTTACAAATTCCATCACACAGCCTGGGTACGAGGTCGATGCTAGTGGTGAGTGCGAAGATCATGGAGGGGCGAAATGTTTCTCATGTTTTCTCAGCAAATGTCAAAGGAGAGAAATTAGATACAGCTGACTGGGACCCTAGAGTTACAGAGGACGAGTGATCGGACCACATCCCAAAACTTTCTTGCTGCGTGCAACTCATTAACCTTCTGACATGAGGAATGAAAATTTTATGCAGTGCATAATTACTGAAGAGAATGAGATCTACTTCACGCCGCAACTCTCGTTCTTTGTGACGCTTGACCCATTCGATTACCCAGTCCTTGAGAGAATCTTGCACCCCGACCTCCGCGCGTACCTCCTAGATGTGGCTAGAAGTAAGTCGCAAACGAAAGGAATGACAACCGTGGACACGCACCTCTCGAGGTTGCACCACCTCGTCGTTCGCCAGTCCTCCGCCTCTCTCCAGCCTGGTCGCCAGTTCTCTTTTCTTGCTTGGCGCCGTCAGGGCGGTCTGCCCATACGCCTCCACCTCCCAACTTCAAATCAAGACCCTTTTCATTTTGCTCGATCAGTGCACCAAGTTTGTCGGCCAATGACTGCGCGAGCTGCTGGGCACGGGTAGCTTCGACACGATGGAAGACAACTACACCGGACGATTGGTCGAGTGACGCAGCAAGCTCCTCATTCCAGATCATCTTGGAAACTGTCGAGGTTACAGTGCGCAAGGACAAAGAGAATGTTCGTGACAAAAGCGAGAGTGACAACGCAGAGTAGTATGGGGCGTATGTGAATAGATACGTCCGTAATCCTTCTTCTTGTATGCGTCTGGAAACCCCTGTCAGGGAATCTGAACTTCTGGTTTAAGATTTTGGGCTCACCTAGCAAGCATCTCCTTGACGGACTGCGCTTCTGGCATCAAACTCCAGATCTTGATGCTCTGAATCAAATCCCTGCACTTCTCCCACTCGCCATCCTGAAGGGCTTTGCTGGCTTGCATGATATGGTCGCGTGTTGTTTCCGGGGGTCCAGTAAAGACCTGCCGATCGGCAAAGTCAAGCAATCGGCGGAATGGTTTGGAAATAGCCTTGCGCTTAAGTTCCTCGTTATCGATGCTAGCCAAAAGAGGTATTTCCACGAGCATACTGGACACCAAAAATGCGGCTTCCAATAGCTCAGTGTTGATGTGCATATGGAACGGCAGCTGGCGTTGCCGGTCAGCCTTCTCTTGCTCGGGGGTGAGAGTCTGATATCGTTGCTGGTGTACGCCCTGAGCCAACAATTCTTTGACTCGTTGTGTTGTGAATATGTCTTGTAATGTGGATTGTGCCTCTCGGATTAGACCTTTGCGGAATGCACAAAGACCCAGTTGGACAACGGTGCGATTGTAAAGAATCTGTGTGGCGACGTCGGCAGCATGAACTGACTCCTGAAGGTGTGACATGAGCAACATATCACGAGCCACATAGAACTCGTTCGCGAGCGCGTGGTGGTAAATGTGACAAAGCATTGCACGTGTCCGCAGAAAAGAGTTATCTGACTTGTACAAAGAAACGCTGAGAGAGTGGATCAGTGAAGAACTCGAGCCTTGCGTGGCTAACGTCGTCGATGGTACCAATTTAGACTGTGTGGCAGTCTGTTCGAGGGCTTGTATTACGGCGTCAGGCTAATCTCAAGTCAATATATATCCAATAGCTAGATAAATATACATTATATCACCTTGGAGTATATGTGCTCAAGTCGGCGCATGATAACTCGTGCCAGTGGATCAGATTGATTTGTCTTTTCATAGAAAGCTTGGGCTTGGCATATGCTCTCATAGAGCCCTTTTTCGTCCTTAAGCCGGTCCACATACTCTGTACCATGCGGATCGATATTCTGCAAGCTTTTGGTGAATTCGTCATCAAGGCGATCCACGAACGAGATGATGCTTCCACGGATGCGAACTACACCATCCTTTTCATCCGCGGGTGAACGTTCCACAAACTCATCGTAATCATCTGTTATTTCTTGCACCGAATACGAAGGGTCCTCCATGACGATAGCAATCAACTGGTCGACCTCCCGCTGTGAAGCGAGCCAGAGGTTGATGGGCATATGAGTTGAAACAGATGAGTTGTAATCGAATCGAGATGATATAAGTGCAAGGAGGACACGGATACGTTGGTACGAGGTATTGGCAACCTCGAGCAACTTTTCTAGTATATGAATCTGCACGGCTCTATCTGTATTCTGAGAGACCAGTCAATTACAAGTTTGACACAATGAGGCCTCAAATTGAATACAACCTTCTTTCCACGACTTTCTTGGACAGTCTGGAGATTTTTGAAGACACTGTCAGGAGTAAAACCCAAAGCCTTGCCGCCTTTACCAACACTGGTAAAGTCGCGATCTTCGCCCTCCTCGTCTTCCATGTCAACTTTAACGACCTTCTTTTGTTTTGGCGCTACTACGGGTTCCGCGATAGCGGCGGCATATTCACGTTCAAACCCCTCAGGATCCTAAGGAACGCATGTAACCTGTCTGAAATTAGCAATGAAATAATCAAGCGTACCTCCTGGAAACGTTTGATGTCTGCCTCATATTCCTTGTTGATCTTCTTCACCTTTTGCTTCATCCCGTTGAGCGCTCGAGAGTTGCTTAGGTTCGTTTTCTTCTTAGCTTCTTTCTCCTTTGCCATAGCATTGTTGAGAGAATCCTCGAGACCGGAAAGTGTACGAATGTAAAAACTGGGTATTCGTTCGGCCACATTGGTCTGTCTCTGGGCAAGGCGGACAAGTTTGTCGAATTCTGCTACGAGTCAAAATCTGTGTGAGTCGCTTAAATTAACGCACCGTTCGAGATGGCCACCCAGTCATTAATTTTTAAGGCATTATCTATTGCCCTTCCTGTGGCCTCCATTTCCTCTAAACGTTTGTCTTTCGCGCTCTTAACGATCCTCTTCACATCGTCCTCATCTTCGCTCTCGTCTTCCTGATCACGTCTGAATCGGGAGAGCTTCTTCTGCGGCTGAGCCGCTTCCCCATCACTGTCGCTTTCTTCATCGTCATCGCTTTCCGATTCTGAACTGGAATCGTCCGAGCCAGCAGTACGAAGGAAACGAGACATGCCCCTGGCTGGAGCGGCTGCAGGTTTGGTGGAGGGAGCAGGTACCTCATCATCACCACTTGACAAAAGTTCTTCTTCTGACTCTTCGGTGTCCGAGTCTGAATCTCCTTGTTGTTTAAAAAAGCGCGACATTGTTGGGTACGAGTCGACGAGCAAGAAGTTTTAAGTTTAGCTGACTAACATGATACACCGCGATTTGGGTTTCGTCACGGTCACAGTGCTTTACTTGTAAATAGTCATACTTCCCTTAGACACAAGTCGTCTAGCTCTCTTGAGGGCAACATAACGAGGCCAGCTCCCATTTCTTTCTTTCTTGTCGTACCATGACAAATTTACGATCACTCCCATGAATCTCACGCTCTTTCGCCTGGGATTACTATGAAAAAGATGCACAGGCGGCCATCGAGGAATATTTCCACGGGTCGCGGCGAGACATCATGATGGACACAGAATCCCACTTATTCGCGACCGTCGGCGAGAATAGTGACTTTAGGCGAGTTTTCCATCGATTGCTGATGGGCTACTCGTCATTCTCAGTGGAACGTTAAAAATTTCGCGTCCAGATATATCGAACAAGCGACCAAACTTTAAACAAGCAGCCCGATGCCCGCTCTATGTGCGGAGAGGCAGTTAGCCAGGACGTGAAGAAAAGTTGGTCGCTGACGTGGGCAGGTGGACCTATCACCACTCAGCTGCCTGATCGTAATCTGGATGACAGTCTATGTTAGTTACCGGAGCTGTTTGTACGAGCAGGAGTTAATGTCTCACAGACCTAGAGTGCGGATGTCCCTTGGTTTAGAAGTGTCACCATATATGGCAGGTTTATGAAGGGTTTTTTTTCCACTTACGGGTAAGTTCGCTTTTCAACAAGTGACTGATAGAAATTGACCAGATTGCGTGGCCCCTGTGATCTCTAGTCATGTGAATATGGCCCAGATGAGGTGCTCAACAAGATGAAACTAGCCTTGGCGACAATAGTGACGATATTTCTCAGTCAGAGAATCCATGATCTACCTAGGCTTGTAAATGGGTCTGCGGCGTTTGTTTATCTGTGTCGTTATACCAGCGTCGCAGTCCTTGGCCTTGACGCTCAACTTCTATTTTCTCGTACCTCGTTATCATTGGACCTGGTATAATTCTCTGACGCAAGCCATTTAGAAAAATGGTAGTATCATTGATCTTCTAACAGCTGTCCTCTCAGCTTTTGGCTACTCTAGCTGTGCTGTTCTTCATGTCATCTCAGGCGTTCAGCTTCTGCGTGAAAATCTTTCTGGAATATATTTCCCATTGGCAGCGGCAGAGTTATGCAATAGTGTCATTTCGCTGGCCAATAAATTAATGGTAAAAATGATTTTCAAAACAGATCGCCGATAATCATTAGCAAGCGAAATGACACTAATGCGCAGTTTCGGAACCTTGTACCTAGTGACGTTTCTCTTGCTGATCCAGCCATGCGATGTATCATTGATCTTCGAATAGGTGAGTACCATTGATACCTTGTGACCATATCGCCACCGCTGTGCAACATTCGCTTGGAGGTCAACACTGATAACAATCCATAATAGTCTTGGTGCCAGATGGAAACTTCCTGCAAAGAACAACCCGGGGATTTTCCGCACTGGAAAACATGTGACTGCTGGAGCTTTATCGGGTCCACACATGAAAAGACTCCTTCGGCGCTAAGAGTGATTACCAGTGGAACAGCCTGACAATCAGCATATTTTCCGACACTCACGCAGCTGTATTGCTGGTGTTAAGAACCTTGGGAGACCCTGCGTATGCGTTCCTTCGACTCAAGAGCGCCACACCAGATGCGTCCTTCACCACCTAGAGCTTTGTGAGATGCGTCAAAATGATCTAAATATCCCTTTGCTTGTAGCTTAGTACCTGCTACACTTCAGACTGTCATAGCGAACCGTGACATGCCACGCCTCGATTTCTGATTGTGGCCCACCGCTATCTGAGGATTGGAGACATAATTGTCCATCTGGGAATTTGGATTGTAAACGGCACTCTGGATGTATGACATGCACGGGACATTACTTTTGCTGACACTTTCTAGAAACCATCTTTGAATGAATTGCGTGGCGTGGTCTTATGAGACCCACGAAAAATAGTGAGCACTCAGATGTTTGTTCTATTTCAGCATTTTTTGTGGCAAGCGGACAGTGGTCTCAGCACCAACATCCCTGTTAAATTTAACAGCCTCGCTAACGTCTCATTACCTAGGATATCAAAACCCAAACAAAGCGTTCTTCTTGCGACGTCCAAACGAATATACCAATAACCCACTCCCGAAGAGGCCCACTGTCACACCAATGGCCACTTGCACCATTCTAAATCCTATCGTGATGCTAGCTGAATATTGATCTAAGCTCTTTCCGCGGTAGTTCTCAGCAAGCCCTCCAGCTGCAGCAATACTCTCCTAGAGGAAAATTAGAAATCCTTCACCGGATAACGGGCAAAGTGCCAGCTTACAGGCACTAGTGTCAGAACACCCGGAAGCATGGCTGTAAACGCCGTTCCACCCCAGATACGAGAATAGAGATTGCCCATGATACCGACGACGAATGCCCCTATTGCGCTCGAGACGTCAGCGCGATTGAGGATATAGTTGTTGGCAAGCTTGTTGGCAGTGTAGCTAGAGACCGTAAGTACAACAGCCTGTGTCTGCATGTAATCTTGAGCTTACCTGCAGCAACTGATGATGATCATCGCTGGTAACTGTTTGCTTTTCCACGGTTGCAGATTCCATGACGTCGAGAAGAATGTATAGAGTGGGACCAAGAAAACGAGCGTCCACACTGGGAAAGGTTTGAAGTACCAAGCCCAATCCGGATTACGATAACAACCCTTGATGATGTTCGATGCGATCGCTTGGGTGGCATTGGTGAATTGAAATGAGCCATTAGGAATAAGAGACGTGACATTCTCCGACGTGAAGCTTCCAGAAATGACGATGGAGCTGACGAGCCCTCGCGTCGCTTGGTCAATCTCCTGACGCAAATGGGAGTTCACGAGGAAGCCAACGTCACTCCCCATTGTGAGCCCAAAGCCTAGGAAAAGCGAGTAGATTATCGCATAAACCATCCGAACACTGCCACACAACAAGTTTTTGGAGGCCAACTCCAACGAGCTGGCCACTAAATAGAGTAACCTCAGTGCCATTGTGATCCGTGCCGATTGTTCACGTACGGATTAAATATCCTGGTAGTATTAGAACGACTCCGGCCGAAGCAATGGATTGATAGCACAGCTTGTCACCAGGGATTCCGGATAGTAACCGAGCGATAAATGACATAATGACAGCTATTGAGATCCTTCAAAAGAGTTAGCAAAATCCTTCATGACACAGAAGAGAACTCACTCAAAAACGTCTGCATACATAGAGCTTCTTTTTGCGGCAAACAGCTGAAGAAAGGCGAGAGTACCACCACAAAGACCGGCAATCCCCATTTCGACGAGCGTGCCTCCGAACGCCATCGGACAAACTAGAGCTGCGCAACAAAAGGCAAGAGCGACGCGGGTTTTTATACCGTATATCGGGGGGCTTTTCAAAAGTTTACACAGCTCGATAGTACCCATCTCGGCGCTGATTTCATCGTGGCAGACCATACGGAAGTTGTTATGGATATTGTGTAGTTTACCGAGCATGATGCGACCATTCGCCTTGATAAAATGAGTTTGTGATGTTTTGGTATCCATGTTGCCGAATGTGCATATGACGACATTAGGTAAGTGAACAAAATGGGACTCGATTTCAAGTGCTTTTGAGGCAGAGACAAGCTGGGACTCTATGCGATGGCTGGGGGCACCAAAAAAAATGAGGACCTTTGCCAGCTTGAGGATGTACTCCTGGCGCTTTGACACAGCTGACACAGAAAAAGTTCAATGAAATAGAATCATCATTTAGTAAATGTAACATACGGACGACGTTTTTTCTAACAGCAACCACTTTGTTGTTCGACGTCTGGCTGCGAAATAGTGACTTGATCCTATCTAAGATGTGGCCACTGGTACCAGGCTCTCGCGGATCGTCTATATCAATGAGTTCCGTATCCGCATCAGTGTTAGCTGAAAGAAGTGAATCATGACGTTTCTTAAGGCCAAGCATCCCAAGGGTCTGAAACGAGTCTGAATTGGCACGTGATGGTGGGTCACTAGGGCTAATAGTCGAAGGCCTATGGGAGCGGCGTCTTTTCAGTGGAAAACCATACAAGGAGAGTAGGTTGGGGAAGATCCCCGTGGCATGAGATTCAGCTCGAAAGCCACCGTCCTCAATTTCTGAACCACTACAAAGAACTGTCGGATGAGCCTTTTGTTGTTCTTCGTTACATACACGAATAGGGAAGTTGCAATGCATCGACGGATCATATTCCTTAGAGTCTTGCTTAGGTAGGCAAGTGGGGGGACGGCATACACCATCATTTGAGAAACGACTGCTGCACATATCGTTTCCGATTTCTTCTGCTGCTGAAGAGGCATTGGATGGATCCTTAGACATCAAGTCTAGGGGAGAAATCTGTCCAGGAAAAGGATCTCGACAGCTGTCGGGTATTGCCTGAGTACTTATCCGGGTATTTCTTCTGCTTTGTGGCTCAAAGTGTTCGGCTACTTCTCGTAGGGTATATCCTTCAGGTAGTGCGCCAGATACGGAAGAATAACGAGGGGGAAGCTGTCGCGAATGCAGGATATCCACCCCGGTAGCGATGAGACCAGCGCGCCAGGCAGAAATATTATAACTAAGGTCATATTCGGAATCTGGGGTAGAAACGTCGGGAGTTTGAGGTGAAATGAAGGAGTGAGATGGCTGTGAGTGTTGATCGTGGTGAGTCTCAACACTGCCTTCTGCCAGTGGAACTATAGAAACCGGTTGACCATCAGAAAGAACAGATGAGTGATTAGCCATTGGAAGAGACGACGAAGATGTGCACTGAGGACCAGCCCAGTCTGATAAAAGTATGGGAAGAGAGGCAGAGATCATTATGAGGCATAACGAAGGATATATAGCTTTGACTCAGTATTAGGTCTCGGATGTTCAAGACTAGTTTGACTAGACCAGTCACGCCAGTGTCACGCATTTTAGGCGTGACAATCTGGAGTCTCTAATCATAGACAGGTAAATGTACAAAATACACGAGCTACTTCGTTAAAATTCAAAACAAGCCCCCAAAAAATTCAATTGCCATCGTCTTTCTCAACTCCAAAAATACTAAATTGTTCAGGGCTCCAGCCATAGTTTCTTTTGAGCCGTTTCCCAATGTGCAGAAGATGATTTCGTTGTAGCGTGGAATCTGGATGGGCTGGTGCATCCTCGTGAGGACTTAAGGTAATTCAAAGCCATAGCAGACTCACGCTTATGGAAACTGATTGGCTGTTTTATCCAATGTCAGTAAGACCAGTCAATCTGTAAAGGTGGTGTCGCGCATACCGGATCCTTGGGATCGGGGGGGTCGAATCGGACGCTGGACCCTGCCGTACTTGGATCATAAGAGAAGCCCATACCTCGCATCACCTGTGTTACAATTTATTCGACGAGCGTATTGAGGGAGGCAGAATTGGCAGACCTTGAGAAATTTTTCCCATTTCATAGGTTTCTTCTTTCCTCCTGCGGAGCTGATCAATTGAATTACTGAGTCGCTGATCCCTTTCGGAACGTTCATAATTTTCGGCTTCATACGATTCAGTAACCCCGTCTTAGTGCCGCTCTCCTTGGGGTCCTTCGGCTCTTTCTCTGACTTGAAGAAACTCCCAGCAAAAGCAGGGCGTGTCTTGACTTTCGCTTTTTCTGTGGTCAAATTTCCCGACTGGATGTAAGCTCGTGCAGACTGAGCAGCAGTTTCAGGAGGAAGGGAAAGTGACATCCGGGAGAAATTCGCATCTACGGCACCCGTTGAGTTCTTAATGAGTGGCCGACTTGATGATTTCTTAGCGGGAGTTTCGTTAGCTGTGTTGGAAGGCGCAGGAAGATTCGGCGAAGCTGGAACGGATTTCAGCGCTGAGAAGGACTGGGGGGAAGCAGGCAACTCTTGAGGTTTTCTAGAAGTCTTCTTCTTTTTCTTCTTTTTCTTCTTCTTCTTGGCCTGAATAGCATCGTCCTCATCCTCAACTTCCTCGATGGTAGTCTTGTGAGATCTTCGAGAACTTGCATCGAGAGGCTCATGTGGGGGCACTAACATAGTCGATCAGCATCATGAGGGGAAACAAATTGCAGCGTACAATCTTCCCAAGTGGTATTTGTTCCCTCCCCAGTGCGTCTTGGTTGTGGCAAATTCGGTTCACGTGGAGGTCTGAGGGGTTCTAGGCCAGGAATATCATCAGAGTTGCTGTACCGTGGAGGTGGACCAGCGGCTTGTACATTCGTAGCCCTTCTAGGGGCTTGACTTGCTCCCAGAACAGACGGCATGACCGCTGGCCTTGCCTTGAAAGGGTTCCGACTTTTCTCATTCGCCCTGAAGGAAGGATTAACAGAAAAATACCTATCTGATTGTTGATTAAGATCAGGAATGATGCTTCAGCTAGAGTACTTTGTTACCTTTCAAATTAGCAAGCATGCGTGTGAAGGGATTACTGTCCATTCTTTCCGTCGAAGCGGGTCCGTCATCAGGTCGTTCTAAAAGCTCCGTGTCGATAGCGGTATCTAGAGCCTCTCGTAACATATCCTGCAGAAGCTCATCTTCAGCAGGATCATAGTCACTCTCTGAATCGCCTTCCGACATTTCTTCATCATCTGAAGATTCGGAAATATGATGATCAGTTTCAATCTCATCTGAAGGGTCCGAAACAGTCATTAGAGCTGGGATCTTGAAAACATACTTTATATAAATAAAAGTCATCACATGAAATAAAAATGAGGTGCACCTCGTCGTCATCAACGACATCTTCAATGAGAAGACGCTTCTTTCCCGAAGCCCCATCCTTGCTGTGCTTTCTTTTTTTGTGGAGTACGAGAGCACACTGCTCCGGATCTGAGTCACTGCCCCTCAGTCCGGGTATAAAGTAAGTTGACCATCGTGGCAAGCGTTGAAGATCATTCTGTAAGGACCATAGTTCATCTATACTAACCCCGCTAACCTAGTATCAATATTAGATATGGTTCAACCTTCCAATCGCATGGGGCAGACCTGCTTATACGACTACGGACATCATGTGGGCGGAGCCGATCTCCATGGTAGCCGACTTCACTCACCCTGTCAATGTTATACCATAACTGTTCGAAGACATGCTCCTTTTTTATCTCCATGATTGATCTAAAGGAGCTTCTCCAGGATTCGATGTCTTGTGATGCTTTGTCTGAAAGAGCTTGGACGCGGAGGAATTCCCTGAATTCCCTACTCATCCTCGCGTCCTTTATCCAGGATTCGCCTTCCGGGCCTAAAAGAGGTCCTTCCAGAACGTCCAGCACCTCCACGGTGACCTCATCTAGGATGTCAACAAATCTGTAGAAAAGAAAGTAAACGCATATAGCTACCGAGAAATCACCAACTGCATCCCAAAGCGCCTGTGAAAATCTCTTTTCTTCCTTACGACATTCTTCCACAGCATTGTGAAGTAATGCCATTAAAACATACGGTGGGTATTTGGAATCTGGTAACACTAGCTCTAAGATTATTGCGTCAATGAATGACCGGTGTGCTTCGCGGATCTTTCGAGGGTTTTTCCCGTGATGGTCAAATTCCATCTCGCCGTCATGGCCGACCGTACTCCTACGCACGAAATAAGGGGCATAATGCGCTAGAATGTTTTTACAAGTATAACTTACGAATATCTGTGACAACAAGAGAAAACTACTTACGGGTGGCGGCAGCTATATTAGCGAGCCGCTGTTGCCCCATACGAGCTAGCATGGTAATGATATCATACAAGACGAGGTACGTTGTGCGTATCTTCATGTTTGCTCTGAGTTGACTGCGCACATCGGTATCGTCCAAGCCCATCGCTTCTAATTCTCTCAGAACATTTCTGACAATTCGCCATGCTCCAGCCAGGAGATACACGTTATGTATTCTTGCACAGTTCCATCTTTTAAGCGTCTACTCCCAATTTCTGTCATCAGAAGGACGTACCTGCAACCAACAACTGATGCAACCCATCGCGTATCATCAATTGGAGGCCGTCGTACACCATTCCTATCAGGAACAGACTCGATCCTAGAATTTATCGTAATTAAAATATCGTCACAGAAAAAATCTTTGTCTTTGAAGTTGGAAATTTCATCCAGATGCACTACGAACCGGCACTGAGAAGGTTGTGCCAAGAAAGCTGTGAACCATACCTCCAAGTTGAGATTCAGCCATCTTTAACAGCCCATCCATCCGGAATGGCGCACGGATTGCACTGCTCATCATCTCATCTTGGGCTCCATAAATCAACACGGCCCTAACAACAAGGGAGACACCGCTACTTACCGGAAAGTAGGGATAATTTCTCTTGCCCACTGACCTTTCGACTAAGCGCAAGCTCTCCTGAGCCATAGGCAACCTTACGGAGTACAAGGGCACGAGATGTCGAAGGGTGTGGTTGTGTGCTCTTGCCAGTCGCACCACGGAGCACTAACTGCTTGGAGTGGTCTTCCTGATAGTTTCCGGATGACTTAGTACTTCGCGGTATTAGAAATTTTGAGCCTTCCGCCATAGGACGCGGTTTGAATGGAATAAGTAAATTAGTGGTTGTATGTTACTGTGGTCGTGCTATGGACGCCGATTTGTGCCTATATTGCACATGGCTAGTTAACTACGTAATTGAATGTGTCCAATCATGGAAAGGACTTCTTAAAGCACAGTATAATAAAGCAATTACAAGACTACCGATGACATCAGAGTGCCTCTTCATCAAGTCCGACCAAGGGTTCCGTGTCTCCTGGCGCTGCTCTGAGATCATCACGAGTGAGGCCGATTGATAGAGCGACTCGTGGCGCGAGAGGGAGTTGAGAGGTGGGATGCGTTAACAAAGGAAAAAATTGGTGGTAAGAGAAGAAGGCAACAGTCAGACCTTCCACGCGAATCAGAGAACAATATCATCTATGGGTGTTTTATAACGCACCGAGCAACGATCCCACAAATATATCTTGCCAATGATCTGCGAATGGAATCAGCTGTGCTATTTTTGAACTTGGTAGAAGTTTACTTACGCCGATAATCCATGGCACGCGAGATTGCAACAAGCCCCGCACCCGTTAGAGGGGTCAGAACCAGCCATACCTTTCCCTGTAGAGAAGGTTTAAGGAAGATCATAAGAATGCTATATGGACTGACGGTGTAGCCATGCCCGTCCCACAGATGAAGTTTCCCAGCTAAATAAAAGGTCAAAAATCCTAAACCTGCGAATGACAAGCTGGCGTGACCACTAGGAAATGATCGGAAACCATCTCTCAGAATATGCTCGTTCGTCTGTGTACATATCGTGTGATTGGAAAGACCCCAAACGGGGTTATCCTTCGCATCAGGGGAGGGGAGACAGCGAGAAATCAGGTCTAAATGGTAGTAGGGCGTTCGCCAGTGGCAGTCGTCTGATAGAACGGAAATAACGAACCAGGTCGTGGACGCCCTACAGACACTTTCACGAGATTAGATATGAACCCAGTGAGGGTAAGTGATAAGGTTAATCCAAGCCAGCCGTTATGCAGATCCCACAATGACTGGATGAATATCAGGTTGATAGTTGGCATCAGGATGGCTGGTGCCAACGACGATATCATATGTAACGCCCATCGCTATCGGTGTAGCACCTAAACCTGTGTTTTGATTGCTAAAGAACAACAACTCACAGGAACACGTTCGCTTGTGGAGTAACTACAGTGCCTCATGATTATACAAAAACCATCAAAATTAAGTCACTCACGTATGCTGTAGCCTTCAAGGGTTTGGATCAACCTCGACTGAGATATAAGATTGACAAGCGTACGAAGTATCACTGAGAGAGAACTCCCGTTTGAATCCAGATATCTTTCCCAGATGATATGAGAGGAAGCTGGACGGAAGAGCCCCCGAGGTCACGATTCAATTTTAATTAAACAAATTGATGATCATTCCAGGCGACTCACGCGAAAAATAGGGCCAAGATCCTTCAATGCATTGTATCAAACAAGAGAGTCTAGCAGAACGGCACATTGCACTCACCAGTCTGGGATATAGCTCCAAAGAAAACGGGTCGTCGCTGCCCAGCGACCTTGGACCTCTTGTCCCTGTGTATGCTTGCCTCTCAGTCTCCTGGTCATGGTGGAAGGAGCCATGGTCGACTAGCCAGGGGGGTCTTAAACAGAACTTTAACTCACTTTGGATGCGACAGAAGTCTGACACGAAATGACACCAGCTGCCTCACAGTCCATATATATATATATAGAATTGGTGTCTGTGCGCCAAACGTCTGTTGAAACTGTATACCTCTGAGACGTTTGTGGGATATGTCTGCCATATTATACAAACATATACACTCTTGTAACACAAAAGAAAATGAGAAATAAATCGAGTGGGATAACTACCAGGAGAATATGGGAGGGCATGTGTCAATTCTCCAGAGCCCCATTGTCCGCCTCTCGTTTCCTCTTGTTGTTCGCGTCCTGCCCAGCCGCTTCATCTTCTGCTAAACCTTTGGGTACAGCGGACGGATTGCCTCCGGTGACGCCAACGACAAGACCCTTGAGCCAGCCGTTTTCGCGTCTGAGGCCCTCGCATTCGCGCTCGAGCTCATTCACCCGTGTCTCAAGCTCTTTACTGCGCCTCTCCAACGCCTGCTCACGTTCTTTTTTCTTGGCCCTGAAACGTGCGGAGGCTGCTGTGTTTCGACGTCGTTTATCCTCGGCAGCGTTGAGAGGTGTGGTGAGGGGATCATGGTCGTCGGAAAACTCAGAGACAGCCCGTGCAGAGCTCGCCTCTGCTTGCCGCAGTGCGGCAGGCACGACCGCAGGGGTCGGTGATATTATTGAATTCTTCCTGGTACGCGCACGCTTCGACGGTGGCTGTGCGTCGCCGTCTGGCTGCGAAAGGGAGTGCTGCGAAATGTCGCTTGGAGTGGAGAGGGATGACAGCGACGATTGGGGGAGTATCGGAAGGGAAGAATACTCGGAATCTGGCTGAGGGGGGACAAGGAATGGATCGATGCCGAAGCCAGCTAAAAAACTAGTCAAGTCGAAGGAACCTGGCGTTCCCTGGGTCTGTGGGGATGATTGGCCGTCGGTTGCAACGACGCGGGGTGTTTCAGTGTATACGGGTGGTTGGAGTTTCTTATCAAGATTCACGATAAGGCTATGTTGGGTGGTCTGGTTCATTTCGCTTGCCTCCTCTACTTTTAAAGGATTCGAATGTATATCCTCGGATTCTCGCTCTTTTGTGTGGGTGTCGAAAAGAGGTTCGTCAGATGCGAAAGAGAGATGTGTCCATAAATCGAGTTGGGCAGTGAGGTCTGGGAAGTCTGGAGGGGGATCAAGGAGATCTTGGCTGGCAGTAGTTGAGCGACGGGGAGGATAAACGATGTTTAGCCCTTGAAGAGGATTGGGCATTGGTACAGCAGATGGCTGTAGGAGCGAGAAAATTTGCCTCCTGCTGCTGTATACGATTTCCGGGGTTGGTGACCAAGACCGAACACTACCATCGGTCCGAGTCCAGACGATTAGACGCGCAGGATCGGCGAGAAACTCCACATAGATCCCAGTTTGCAGTCACTGTTGGCCAGACAGCGAGCACTATCGAGACGTAAAGTATGCCACTGGGCTGTTACAGGTTGCTGGCTGTTTGAAACGCTCTGCTACTGCCTTGAGCGGTAGTTGTCATTTCAAATGGTACCCTTTAACGCTTCAGTTCATGTGACTAAAATCTCTACTCTTGATTCATCTGTCAAGCTCAGAGTCCAGTCCCACATGCGGGGCATCCACCGGCATCTTTCCTGCGGCCCTGTATCATCCCAGGGCATGAGCTTACACCCAGTCGAGACCAGATCTCATTCGCTGTGGGTATGCAGTAAGTCATATTTTTTTCTGGTTCTTAGTCCCTCGTTGCCATGTGCTTCCACGCTGCCAAAGGTCGTAGTGGCGTGTCGATTTCGATAAGAAGCCTTTAATATTTCTACAAGAACTTTGTGCTCGCTTGCGGCCAGAGACGACGAGTGCAAGAGCTTCTGCTTCCTGCTATCCCCCCAAAAGAGGTAGCGCTTGTCGAGCGTCCCGAACTATGACCGATCCGGTGTTGGACTTCATTCTTACGCGCACAACTTTGTTGCCCTTTTGGACCGTGGGGCTCACACGCAGCTTTGCCAGGCTTTTGACGTGCCTAGATTGTTCATTTCATCCTTTCATCCATCCACCTCTCACTACCTGGTGAGGCAGTATGATCGTAGCCAGAGCAGATAATGCCACTTGTGGTTCCACCGATCTATGGGTGCGTGCTTTCAAAGACCATACATTTAGCCCTAAGATGTTATTAGATGCGCAACAACCAAGGAGACGATCCATGCAAGATCGCATCGGCGTTATTCGGAAAGTGCGAATCCACTGGAGGTCAGCATAAATTTTCAATGTCTGTAATGCAAATACCAATTCATAACATTTCTAGTTTACAATGTTCCACCTATATCGTTCGGATTGTCCTATCCGCCACCATCAAAGCAACAAGCTAACGCTTGTCAATGGTGAGTCGTCCCATGTATATCCTTAAGATGGATAACTCATCTCGAATTGTTCAGTAACACTGTCGCCTACTCATTGATGAGCGCTTGCGCACTCTGCCAGAGTGGCACATACCGAGACTTCACATACTGGACATCAAATTGTTCTTCGGCACTAGTGGAGTACAAAGGGTCTGTCTAACACAAACAGTTCTCATCCAGGCTCACCCATCAACTTACTATCACAGATATCCCAATCAAACGGAGTCCAATCTTGTTGTACCGTCATACGCTTTTTTGCCACTCGATTCGAACAATGAATTCGACATTGCGAACGCCCAGGCAGCGGCAGCTGGTCTGTCAAGTGAGCCTCTCCAAACGATCTCACCCCCTCGTCTTTCGGCTCACGATTCGCTCCCTGGTTATTAGCGTCAACGCCATCTTCTGGAACAAGTGCCTCCACAATGACTTTGTCTCCTTCGACCGCTTCGACTTCTACGACTACAGCGCTCTCCACCCCATCACCCGCATCTGCAGCTTCTTCATCTTCTATAGGAATTAATCTAGAAATAGCTATTGCCGTTGTCGTCGGGTTAACATTCGTTTTCAGTTTCGCCGGTTTCTTTTTGTTTTACAAATGCCGACAACGCCGTTCCTATCATTACCGACCACTTTTTACTCACCAGAATCGCCCAATTAAGTCGATGTCGTCAGAAACTCCGGACAGCAGGCACGAAGCGAAGACCGTTGAATCTCGCTCTGTTTCCATACGGACTAGAGTTATCTCATATTTTCGTCTTCCGCGCAAAGCTCCACGAGTTTATTCCTACGACAAGATCCAGCTTCCCAAATATGGGGTGCAAAATACACCTCCATCGAAGCCACGGTCGCAGATGCAGACGCAAATACAGTCACACAAGAATGAAGCAAAGGTCTCTGAACAACGGCCCGTTTCGATATGGACCATGATTTTGTCTAATCTCGGTCTGCGCCGTAATCTGACGCGGTCTGATCTGCCTCAAGCGACTCCCATTGAAAAGGTACGGTTTCCGATGGAAAATACACTTCCGTCGAAGTCGGTATCGCAGACGCGGACGCCGATGCCGACATACAGTGGGAAGCCTCCTAGTGCACCAGGCAGCCCGTATCAGCCAATGACTGAGAACCCGCGTCCGCGGCCAATACGTATTGATACCCTACCGATTATGCAGTCAATCAGCCGAGTCAGACCGCAAAACCGTCGCTCTTATTCGAGTACGCTTCCCGAAGCGAGCAACTCCCCAAGAGAAAATTTGCCACTCCACCGTGCTCCTGAAGGCGTTAAAAACATTCCGCGACCTACTGATTTTAGGATCGAGGATACGCCTACAACAACAGAAGGATACTCAACTTCCTGGAAACGAAAGAGACCACCTGTTGGTCGCGATTTTTTCAACCCAGAGTTCGGAGGATCTATGTCATCCTTGGGCTCCTTCAGTTCTCTGCCGATGCATAGGAGCATGGATGAGGATTCTGATTCAGTCCTGCTGATCTCTCGTTTGGGCGATAATTTTGACATTGCCTCGGCCTCCTCCAAGGCAAGCAGCCTTTAACGTAGTTGTGTGCCTCGAGCTGACAACAGAACCATGCAGCAGTTCTTCTCTGACACCTCTGTTGATGATTCGTCAAGGTCAATGGCGGGGTCGACAGTACCGCCAATGTCACCCGGTGCCTTCGATCTCCCTGACTCCGTTCGTTATGGTGTTCCTGAGGCTCGTGAACGGCTATTTCCAGCGTCGGTCCGTGCGGCTGGTTACACAGGTCTCCCTCATCGCAATCCTTAGGGCCGAGGCGTATGTGAAGATGGACATTAGTTATTTTATTACATTCATGATTTGGTTTAGTTCAATCTAGTTTTCAGTACTGTTCGTTCTTTTCCTACATAGTCAAATTAGGCTATAACATTGTACGGACGAACACAATTTTTGCTAGTTAAAGGACCTGGTAGTCAAGTACATTACAAGAAAAAAAGGATAAGTTATAGTGTAGCAGAGCATTAGAAATATTCCATTTGAATCCTGTCTGGGATGAAGTGATCCAATGTCCTTTATCCTAAGTATATAGATAGTTGATGGCAAACACTTGCCCACAAATTCTCCTCAGCGCCAAATGCTCCAGGTGCAGTATGGTAGGCAGTTTTTTAACTTGTTATGGAAGGTGGGAGATGAAATAGGATATGTATTCGCTCCAGCCCTCCAGGATGCCAGCGCCCGTCAGGAGGTGGAGACAATCGCCTTGCGTATGCTGAAGCAAATCAAGGTCAGTATTTGCATACTCCTACAAATGAGAACTCAATGGAGGATATGTAACACAGGAAAAAGGTAGGAGTAATGGCCCAGTACTGAAATTCCATTAACCACTAACGGCACACGACTCACCCCATCTGGTCGTAGAAGCGCCGGCATATCAATAGGAAGGAAGTGGATGTTAGGATGAGCCTTCTGTGAGATGACCGCCTGGAGGCATTCTTTGTTATAAAACGAAACGAAACCGAGAAAATAGATGAATACCTCAAAGACGTTGTTGAATCTGCGGATCCAACCCCAATTATACCAGTTCCTAGGGAGGCCAGAGTACTCTGCCAAAGGCCCGGCCAGCTCCACATCATCGGTGTGACAAGAATCATGGCCATGGACATATGCCCTGACAACGACTTGTCTTTCCTTCAATCGCCTGTGCATGTGTTTTTGCTGCTGCTGCTGCAACCGCTTCGCCTCATCCAAGGCCTCGGTGATTTTTGTAACCCACAGCTTCATAGCCTCACTAAAGAATGGCAGGAGCTCTCGTAAACCATTGCCGTCTGCCTCAGTTTCATTATGGAAACCGGAAAAGAGAGTTGTAGTCCAGTGGCCGGCTGTGCTTATGACCATGGTGCGATAATTGCCTTGCGGCAGGGGCGCAAGGAATTGAGGGAGGTATATGCTAGGCCCCAGGTCCCAAGTCTGCTCATCACTGAATAGGGGACGGTTCATATGCATGGACGAATAAAGATCGTTCAATTCTGACTTTTCAAGGAGCAGATCGACTCTGGCGGACGGGGAGGTCAGCCGAAACATTGAGGAATAAGGCGGGCCGTTACCTTCGGAATGTCACCAAGGGCGTGGTGTCAACTTCGAAACCCTTGGGAAGGTTGAGATAGGGGAGTAGAGGTGAGTGTGGGTTGAGGTATAGGTTCTGAGGCCATCCACGGTCGAAAGACCAAGGGTCGAGGGTGTAGTCTGGGGTGGCACGGACGTAGGGGTAAAGCATACACGACAGAGAGAAGAAATGCCCCTCGGATATAGAATCTACGTCTTGTGAGTTTTTTGGAGCAGCTGGTACGCATACAACAGACCTCCGAGGATGAACCAGCCGCCCTCTTCAACCAACTGTCGCACAAGGACCTCCGCTTCAACCTCAGTGTAGCTCTCGCAACCTCCTCCGGGGACCCAGTAATAGGAGCTGGCATTGCCCCGCCACTGAAGCTTCTTGAACTCTTCCTCGTCGCTCCAGCTAGTGCCCAGGTGCCAGCTAATCTCTCTCGAGCTTGCACAACCCTCGAAGCCGGAAACAGCCAAGACCCCGTCCTTGCTGGTTAATGGAGAAGGGTTAGGCTTTGGTTCCCAATGCCCAGCAGGGTAAGCCTCGGGTGAACAGAAACGGGGTGTCTCTGAGAGAAGATGTCCGAACCCTGGGTAATGAATATATTGACGAAATGAAAGTGAGGAGAGAAAAGTGAGGCAGACAATGGAGCCGAAGACGAGGAGGGCGAAACACAGTATCCGAGTAGAAAGAAGAGAGAAAGCCATGAGTGTGAGTGAGGAAAAATAAAATCATAGCCCTGGACCTCGCTTATGGAAGAGGGTGCTGCCCCACTTGTGGCGCACCGGCAAAATTGAGAAACTCCCGTTGGCCAAGCCGACTACGGATTGAACACACTTGCATGCACATCTATGCACATTACATTCGTCCAGATTTGCGTTTGCTACAGCAACAACAGAACCAAAAGATTCGTACTGAGTTGCATGAGACTGCGGCAACTCGCGTCTAAGGTTCACCCGAGGGTACCCTTGACGTAGTAGGTACATATTGATCAGAAAATCGACGTGGCAGGACAGATCTGCCAAGCAGCTATAAGAGTCGGAAATTGATCATCTGTTGAAATTTTAAGCTATGCCTAGATAATTCATACCCGTATGTACAGGAACGAGTGGAAGAAGGAAGTCCCAATCATTTCTTCGGGGGTTGTCGCCCAGTCAAAAAAATCAAGAGCAAGAAAAAGACGCATTGACATAAAAGTCGTGTTGAACGCCTTTTAAATCACCTGTTAATCACCCGAGTTCGCGCGACCTTCCAGCCAGTGGATCAACCGGTCAAACTTGGGCTCACGTCGCTCTCCCAAGACGTCCAAAACACATTTCGCAACCCTTGGACCCGCTTCTTCAGCCATACTAAATCCCCCCAGGTGTTCATCACGGTACTTTTGATCCGTGATCCCAAGCAGTGATGGAACGTCTGAAGCCTCACTGCTCCGCTTTTCATCTTGTCCTCGTCCAAAGATTCGCAGGAGCACAGGAAGTGCAATAACGGTCGGTAGATCGGTAGTTACCTCCAGGTTCTCTAGAGTTCCAGATGCCTCGTAGTCGAGTAACGCACACAATGCAGCAAGTGCCCCGAAAGCTTCGTCGACAGCTTCCCGAGCTAGGACATGACGGCTATCCTCGTTAGGCCGAGGCAACACGCTCAACAAATTGTATAATGCGCGAGCATCCATGGCCGGAAAAGAGGGCGGGGCCGAAGGCGGCGACGGCGGGCGGGAGGGTGGAAGCTTGAGTGAAAAGCGTGGAGAAGGTGTAGTTGGCAGCATCGTGTTGCAACCCACCTTCTTCCAGCGAAGCGTGGTAGATATTGCTGTTTGTTGGTTCGAGACCGCCGCTATAGACGAGCATCCCGGCGTGGGGGCACGATGAGATAGTGCGACGAGGCCGTGCCAAATCAGGGAAATCAAGAAGGTTGCAAGGGCCGCCTGAGAAGTCACAGTGGGTGGTGTAGTGTACTGCACGAGGTTACGAGCGTGAAAGTGTATGAGATTTTGGAGGGATCCAATCGAAGGGTGTATTGTTGCACCCTTGTTGGAAGTAGTCGTTTGCTTGGACGGTATCGGAGACACAGGTGTGTTAAACTCTAGCGCATCGATAAGAGGGATCAATTCTTTTCGGATTCCCGAAACCAATGGGATTATCACTCTTCCGATGAGCGACTCTAAGCCCTCGCGAATCCCCCGCAGACTATCAGTGATTCCAACAACACCGTGGTTGTCTGTTAGGAGCAATCCTCGTGAACTGAGACTCTCTGAAAGCTCCGCTGCAAAAGCGGCAAAGGCAACCGCGTACAACTGGGCGGGACTCGGAGAAGCCGGAGAAGGATGGGATGTGAATTGGGGTGAAGAAGTGACGGGGAGGAGTTGAGAGGATATATTGCTGAGCATCACCGAGAAAAGTCGATGGAGTGACCGTATGATAGCACGATGGAGGTAGGGGTTCGAAGCAGATGCTTCGAGCTCACTGAAAAAGTATAGTGTGACCAACCAGGTTATTGAATTGGAGAACGAACGCACGATCCAATCAGGACACCCAGAGCGCTTCCCCTGCCCTTTGGTAGAGCTCTCTTCCCATTCCATACTACTCCAGGAGAAGATGGGCCCGTAGGTTGCGCAAGCGCTTTAAATACCGCGTCGCTTATTTTAAGGCTCAATGCCTCGAGATACGACCCATCCTGAACAAGAGTAGGAGTGGGAGGTGGAGTGGGAGCAACGGATGGTCGTTTTCTGGATGTCAAAGCGAGACGGTTGAGGGGACCCTTGGATAAAGGGCGGGCCATTGGAGAAAGGGGTTCGGGGACTACGATGGGATCAGGACCGGAAGGGACTGGAGCCGGTGGGAGTGGTGGGGGGGAGCGACTGGCGGGTTTCAGAAACGAGGGGGCCTTAAGACCGTGCATTGTGCAAGTGTGTATGCGGGAAGTGTTCTATGTAATGAAGTTGGGTATGGAGTCAGGACAAATGAACCACTTTGGGCAGAGTGAGTGCTTTATCCCATAGATGTATTTTCAACGTAATTTTCTCGTCGATGTGTGAGAAATGAGGCAAAGGGGTCCTAAGGTGGTCGGTCTGAGTCTACAAGAGGGAATCCTAGAGGTCCGAACAAGATCAGTGCGTTACTCGGCCAGACAGGTGTAGCAGTTCTCATAGAAAGCAGTCAGTGATAGCAGTAGGTGGACGTCGCTAAAAGGTGACGAGCGATGGAAACAAAATTTTCGTTCAGCGGTGCCTTTTATATGAACCATCGGAGCTTCAATGGTTCGATATCATATGTAGCCGCTTACCAGCCGGCCATAGTAGCTCACACGGCTTGAGCCTGCAGTGTTTTGATATGTTCTCGTTGCCGTATACAGCCCTAGACCACGAGTCGACTCGGGCTCACTTGAGCAGCGTTGGCACTCCTACAGTATCTGATCCCTATATCTGATACAGCCTTACCATATACAGGGTCGTCGGTACCCGGCACCATAAATCTATCATCCCGGGATCACTTTTCTTGGACGCTTCGTATAACAAGGAACGTGCGCGATTCGGCACTGGATTTGGCGCGAGCAGCAGTCTCGTATCGGTCGAGCTTCAGTGCTCAGCGCTCAGGCTTCAGAACCTATCCTCCGGTATATATCAGGTTGAAAGAGGTAGCCATGTCACTCAGCGGGAGGAGCTTCTTGATTTCATGTTCTGAGAGCTGGGGCTTTGACAGCCTTTAATGAGAGGCTTTAAAGCCATGTGTTAGAACCGTAAGGCTGAACAGGAGGCGATAGGCAAGTGTCAAGGCTTGTCTTTCCTTGCGATTAGTGTCTTGTGAAGATAGATCCTTTCCACTCGTTATGTAAAGACGTTGTACCACTATCATCCCTGGTACTCATTTTCACATAACCGAACACCTGCCTTATCTGTGTACTACGACGACGAGTTTGGGGTATGGGATCAGATCTGTGGTTTCCGCAGCATATGGTACTCAATGGAGCACGCAATACCTGTTGGCTCACACATTCATGTCGGAGCCTCTCGCATCTATTCACGGGTCCCACGTGCGAAGGAATGCTTCTTTGCCACAAGCTTAGGCACTGAACATTAGGAGTATATATTGCCTCCATATCGAGGATATGTTTCCTTGGCTTCGGGAGGGAATCGAGTGGAGGCAGAGGCCTTCATGAAAGCTCCCATGACGAACTGGAGAAAGACGCTTGGGTCCTCTAATTCAAGATATCTGGCATACCAGAACCCACAGCGAGAACCCGATTAGCGACGAATAAGACGCATGGGATTGAGCTGCAGTCTCAACCGTATTCTCGGGGTGGTTTCATGTATTGTCGTCCGCAGTCCTGCTCTCCATCATCAGAAGTCTATGCACTCCCCACCCGAAGGACACATAGACACGGTCTGATGCGGAGAAGGGATCCATGTAGATATGCTTGGTATGTTGTGACGGTGTCTTTCCCTTAACTTTGTGACTTAGAACCCATGAAAGCATCCAACATCTATTACCATAGGAAGTAAGCAGCACGAAAGTCATACTATTGATGGTCGTGAACCAGCTACACGATCTAAAGTCTGAGAATCCGAAAGTTGGACCATGCGAATATGATAAAATAGATGAAACATACCGGACCAATGTATGGCATTGATAGGAATGTCCCGATGACTGGCAGCTGTCGCAGGAAGGTTAATATAACAGGGAAAAAGTCTCTATTTGCGCATAAGTTCAACAGCTAGACCTTACGAACTCCGAGAAGTCACGTCACACGCACCCGAACAAATTGAGAAATCCGAATGTTTCCACACACATGCCAACAAACGGCCATTTGAAGAAGACAAGTAGGATGCCGCCGAGGAAACAGATTGTTCCGCGCAGCTTTTGTTTTCGTGCGAAGAAATAAAATGTTTTTTGTGGCCCAATGATGAGTGTCAGCCCCGAGACAAAGAGGATCTGCAAAAGAGTTTCTAAGCTGGAATATAAAAACGGTAACATTATAATCACGTTTCCAAGTGCAAGAAGGGCACCATCAAAGAAGAGCATGACCCCTAACATCATAAAGAGGACGCCAAATGAAGTGAGAGCGACCCCGATTTCTGCATGGCACACAAGGTTTCAGCTACGCTGCCATTGCAGATATACGAGGGGAAAGAATATAAAAGACGACCCTTGCCTCACTTTGTGCATCTGACAACCACATTGTTAAATTGAGAGGGAATAAAGAGGCAAGGAAGACACGTCGCCGTTACACTATCGTCACGTGATGTGACGCGCATAGACGTACGTCTGATTATCTGATAGTCTCTCTATAGGTAAGTACAGTGATGTATAATCCTGACATGCTCTTATACATAATGTCCAGAATGACCAAGTAACCATCAGACTCTTCGCTTAGTGAACGGTGCAACGCATGGAGGACCTCATTATGTGAGATCTACTTGCATAAAGCGACACATTCAATAATCAGAAGATTGTGAGATAGTTGTGGATAGATGCACGGTTATCTCACCTAGAAGCCGGATCTAACAAGAAACCCAAGCGATGGTGACTGCTATCTTCCTGCCCTTGTTTTAGCCTCGGAGACGCGCCGTAAAGCCTCGAGAATGGGATTCTGGTGTGCTGTAGCACTGGCATGTGGGGGGACAAGTGGTGGGGGAATCATAACATGAACGTGTTCGCCGCGCGGGTTTATAGGTGGGAATGCAATAGGTAGCACTGGTGAACTTGGCCGTGATGGTGCATGGGAATGTTTGGCGGCTGTTAAAGAAGACAGTGCGGCCGAGGTCGAGGCATGCGAGAGCGTGCGCTGGCGCTCTCCATGCACGCGGGTTGTGCTTGCTGTCGCAGCGGAAGAAGTCGATGGGAGGGGAAGAGTCGCGACGGAGGTAACAGAGGAATAGGAGCCCTGCCGTCTGAGACGGGAATGGTGATGGGTGTGATGGTTCTCAGAGGATGGGCTGCTTGTGACAGCTGAGGATGGATTCTTAGGTGGGGACGAGATCGGGGAAGGGCTGTTGGAACCTGGGAACACTTGCGCTATACCCGGGGAGAGCGTGGGGGGAGCGGTAACGATAGGCGTAGAGGGCGCGTAAGATCTAGCACGGATAAGGGGGTGTGGAAGTGAAGAATGCACAGAACGCATGGAGGGCGGACGGGTGGCTGAACGTCGGTGGCCTACGCGGCGTGTTGGGGTAGGGGGATTATGACTCACCGAGTCGGAAGACGGTGAGTCCCCTGCTTGTGTGGTAAACTTTGTTACTGTGTCAACGCGAGGAAGATCCGGGCGCGATTGGGAAGGAGGGCGGGATCTATGAGACGGCACGGGTGGTAACGGAGGCGCGTCGCCGCGAGGAGTCGTGCCAGGTATCGGTTCAAGACCATCTTGGTTCGCAGATTCGTCTGGGCTTGGAGGTATATCCTCCTCATCGTATTCGGCTGGGGTGACTGCGCCACTCTCGCTGGATACCCACTCATCATCGTCTCCGCCGGTGTCCACTTGCTGTAGCATGGTCCGCTTGGTAGGTGATAAGTTGCCTCTTACCTGAGGCGGGTATGGAGACGTGTTACGCCCGACATAATGCTGAACCTGTAGCACAGTATAAACGAAAGCACACGATAAGGAATCCAGGCAGGCAAAACAGTGCCTACATCTGAAGTGTTACGCTTTATCTTGTCGGCGGACTTGGTGCGTGAAAAAGTAGCATTGATGTTGAGCTTTCCGGCAGAAGATGCAGAGGAAGCACGGATGTGGGCCTTGCTCGACGCTCCTTTCGTCGTCTTAGTTGGCATCCTCGAGCTGACCAAATCCGCGGAGTTTAAAGTACATTCTACTCATCGCCCGTAAGTATACCACCATGGAGCGCGTCCAATTTCAGCAGGAGCAGATGCTCGCTGAGCTCAAGGACCTTGAACAAAAAGGCCTGTTTTCCCAGGTTCGTCATCATCTCAAACGCCGGCTTTCGTTCTTCCAGTAACAAGTACCGCAGATGGAGATAAAATCCATTATGAAAAAGCGCACTGCATTCGAGACTGCACTTGTAAGACGCATACCCAAAAAAGGAGACTTTTTGAGATACGCTGCATTTGAGATGGGTCTGGAGGCTTTGCGAAGGCGGCGGTTGAAGCGGTTGAGTCTGTCCTTTTCATTCGTTTTGCTTGGGCTAGCGCTAATATTGCCTTTTTCTTTCTGTCAGATCTGCCTGTGGCTGCGCCTTCAATATCAGATTTTGCCTTGGTGAGGCGACAGTTCCATATCTTTGAGCGCGCGCTGCGCAAGTTCAAGGCAGACGTCGCGCTTTGGGTGCAGTATATTGAGCTTGCGAAACGTGAGGGAGCACGAGCACTCGTAGGGCGTATATCTGCGCGGTGCGTGTACAGGATATATGAAAGATGGATACGTCCAACTTACATGACTTGGGTGGTGTCTAGGGCGTTACAGCTACACCCAAATGAATCTGCGCTTTATATATTTGCGGCACAGCATGAGCTAGAGAATCTTTCGCCTGCGGCTGCGCGCGCCCTGTTGCAGCGCGGGATTCGTCTGAACAAAGAGAATGTGCCGCTGTGGACTGAGTATGTCAAGTTTGAACTCGGGTTTGTGGAGGGACTTAGACGGCGATGGGATGTGCTTGGAGTAGCCAAGGCTGTGAGTGAAACGATTGCAGATGATGTGATGGAGGACGCAAGCGAAGAGGCGCGGAAGGAGATTATGCAGGGTGCCATTGTGACGGCTGTCATCAGTGAGGCTGCGAAAGGTACGTACAGAGAACGTACAATGTACTATTTTGCTTACAGCCTGTAGCGAGTCCGCAACTACCACTCTTTCGCTCATTGCATAAACTCCTGAGCACGTATCCTACACCACTGCGTGCCTCGCTTCTTGATCATCTGCACGCGCTGTTACTGCAGGTACTCCCTGATGACCCCGCAGCGCTCAAGCTGCACGCCACTCGATTACTGCCTACATCTAGTGACCCGGAGGCCAGCGAAGATTTCGCGGACAATCTAAGGGTAGCAAATGAGGAGCTATTGGATCGAGCACGATCACAGCCTAGGGCCGTCCAGGATGCGTATGTTGATTTTGTTGAGGAGTGGTGTCAGCGAGATCTGGATCCAAATCTGGTTGCTATCCTAACATCTTTTCTGTGATTGTAATTGATTGAGTGTACGATTACAGCGTTTATATCTGATGGGCTCTCTACAGTCGTTGACATCACTCTCGGACGTCGGCCCTCGGGTACTTGCGGCCCACATACGCCTGCTGAGCGCCGAAGTGCGTGACCTCGAAAAAGCCGTGCGGCGTGGTCGGAAATATACACAGCGGGAATGCGGGGATGCGGAGGTGTGGCTAGCGCGACTGGACGCGGAGCGAATGGCGGGGGTTGCAGACGACGAAATAACACGAGCATGGGGAGAGGCACGTCGGCTGGTGGTGGTTGGGGAAGGAAGAGAACGGCTGTGGATGTGGGGGTTACGAGAGGACGATAACGCAAAAGAGATCTGCGAGGTGCGAAATTGTGAAGTCGACCCATTTGATCACGGCCGAAAGATTGATGCGCATCACATACAGGGGCTACTCCGGGAGAGTATTGGAGAAGTTAATTTACATGTGACAATGCTGATCTACTATGTGACACGCATCTTGCACCGTGTGGGAACGGCGCCGGCACCGTCGATACGGGTGGGAAATATGCGACGAGTGGTGTCGGCGTACCGTGGGACTGGAAGATTCTTCCGGGCGGCATTCGGGCACGAGGCGGGGCTCGCTGACAGTGCGGAGAATGTGCTGGAGCTGTTGTACGAGGAATGGCGACGATGCGCGGGAGAAGAGGTGGAGGCGAACCTGGCGTGGGCCGATTGGCTGCGTCAACATGGACAAGGTACCCGGGCGGCGGGGATCATCGCAAAGACGCGGGGAGCAGAGGAACGCTGGAGCCGAATGCTGGACGCCATTGGGGACGACGGGAATATTGTGCAGGATTATTCGGAGCTGACGAGGGATCAATACCGATACGGAGACGGAACAGGGCGGTGATTGGAGATGCCGTAATACTGCTGTGAGTGAACGATGAGCATGCTGGGGAGAGCCGTGGGCACGTTGAGCATGCTGTGAAGCACGACGAGGACAATGGGAATAAAATAATTCATGTAGATAGGGAATAAGACTTATCTGCCGCAGCACGCCAAATGATGGGGAAGTGTTGCATGTGCGGTGCCATATGGAGTGACACAGCGTCTGCGTGGATTTGGTTGGGCGTCCCTTTTCCCTCGACCCTCAACTACAACTATTCTCCCATCCATCTTCCTTCTCTTTCTCTCTCCTTCCTCTCCCTCCCTCCCTTCTCCTCGTCGTTGCCCCCGTCGCTGAACCTCTCTCGCGAACGGGGGGTTCCTCATCGCATGCTACAGGCCCGTTCAGATGAAACAGCGCTCTCAAATCGCTTTATTCACAAGGCCCGGCGACAAGCTGTGAAGAACATCAATCCTCCTACCGACATGATCTCCTCCCGCGCTGCGTTTGGTACGTCTAACTCTTTGTTTTCTCTCGTCGTCCTACTCATTATTTATGTTAACAGCCAGTCTCCCCCCGCTCTCCGTCCCGCCACCACCCGTAGCACACAATCCGCAATCCACCCACACTCCTCCAGTCTCATCTCCGCTTTCGACCCCCTCACGACCTATCCCACGATCTCCCTACGTAAACATCTCACCCCAAAGGCTCTCTCGCCTCGAAGCCGACAACACGAGCTCAGTCCATTCTCCCCCTCCAGGCTCTCCAGTCGCTCTCGAAGATGTCTTGAACGAACGGGATTGGGTCGGTGAGGGCCTCCGTCTCCTGGGGGAACACATTCGCGCTGTTCCTGTGCGCAATGCTCCCCCAACCCATGCTCCACAGGATCCTGCAAAGTGGTTCGAGGTTGTTCGCAAGCTCGGCTCGGGCAGCTATGCTGTCGTCTATCTCGTCCGTGAAATAATCAGTACCGGCCAACAACAACCTTCCGATGATCTTCAGCTCGCCTTTGGAGACGAGTTGGAACTTGATGTTCCACAATCGTCTCTTCCCGCCGTCACCTATGGCCGCGAGTTCGCGATAAAGTGTCTCTCAAAAGCAAACCTTAACCATGACGCGCTAGAGGCCCAGCTTTTTGAAGCCACTATCCATCAGTCTCTGCCTGTACACCCAAACATTGTAACTCTTTATCGTACCCTCGAAACTGACTCATTCTTGCTCTTGGTCCTTGAGTGCGTCCCCGGCGAGGACCTCTTCTACTTTTTGGAGCAGGCTCGCGATCACACTGACGAACAAGTCCATATCCCCTCAACAGCATGTCCTTCCGTCACTCCCCCTACCCCATCACTACTTTCCTCCCTGCACCCCGCTCAGCTCCTGTCCCCCAACCGTCTCCGTCTGATCGCTTCTATGTTTGCTCAAATGTGTGATGCTGTTGCCAGTTGCCATCGTGTGAACGTCTTCCACCGCGACATCAAGCCTGAAAACTTTATTGTCACGGACGGTCGCGTGGACACGGCTGACGGTCGCAAGGAGCGTCGTGTCATCGTCAAACTTACTGACTTCGGTTTGGCTACTAATGAACCCGAGTCCGCCGATATGGACTGTGGTAGCGCTCCATACATGAGTTATGGTCAGTCTCTGCGATGCTGTCTATATCATGCTCTGACATGCTCCCAGAATGCAGAAATAATTGTGCTCCAACATATTCGACACGGGCGGCTGATGTGTGGTCTCTTGGTATTGTCCTTATCAACATGTGCGTCTGTCTACCCATATTCTAGTACCTCGTCCTTATCGCATCCCGTAGGCTCTATCACCATAATCCGTGGTCAGATACCACCGCCGGTGCTTGTCCCTCTTTTGAATTCTTCCGGGCCGAACCTGTTGCCTTTTTTATGCAGCGCTTCACGGGCATGACCCGTGAGGTGGCAGAATTTCTCGCCAACCGCGTCTTCTGCATTCTCGAGGACACGGATGGCGGCGAGGCGCAGCGTGTCACTGCTGAGGAATTTGGTCTCTGGATTAAGAACCTCCCTGCCATGCTTTCACAGACTTCAGTTCCCCCTCCGGCGCTTCGTGGTCACTTCAACCCCGTTTCGCCAACACCACGCTCCCGGCGCCCGTCGTCTCGTCCCGTCAGTCTTCGCGGAGATGACTCCCGTCCTCCCTCTCAGCGCGGCATGCTTCTTCCCCTGTCAACCAATATTGAGGCCGAGTTCGAGCTCGCTGAGCCAGACCTCCCTGAGGAAGAGGACGATGCCTGTTCTCGCACGACCTCCACTATCAAACGTCGTAAACGTGGAGCCCGCAAAGGTAAAGGCGCCCAAGCTGCTGCTACTGCGCCAGAGTTGCCATCAGGCGACCTTGCCCAGGACCTTGCGGTTGCGTCCCAGGTGCTGGCGCGCGAGATTAGTAAAACCTCCAAGAAGTCAAAATCGCCAACACGCACCGTCGTTCCATCAAACCCCAGCCCTGTCAAGAAGCCGAGCAAGTGGAAAGACCTCCTTCGCATGAGTAGTAGCGACGCCATCGCGGTGAACAGTCCTCCACCTGTGCCGTTTCCCCTCCCTGGGCCCCCGCCGCTCAGGCCAGCGCACCGTGATCGTCTTGCGCCATCAGATACCCCGTCTCCCACGGCGCACAACGTCAGTACACTTATTATGGGCCTCAGCCCGGCCCCATCCGTCCCTAAGTCGGCCCCTAAGTCGGAACCCTGGGGGCGTGGTCGCCGGAAAGAGCCTCGTGAGCAAGGGTTGTCACCCTGGCGGGCTGACTCAAAAACATCCCTCCCTGTCGTGTCTCGAGCTGCTCAGTTTGAGCGTCGTGGCGGTGATGCGAGTCGCAGTTCTTTTACACTAGCTGGAGTGGAAAAGCAGTCTGAGCGTGGCTCGTCTCCTAATAGTACGCGGGGGCGTTCAACGCCGCAATCTGGCGCAAGTTCAAGCAACTGGCGAAATTCCAGCTCGGCGAGCTCTATTTCAGGTGGAACGACAGCTTCCTCCGCGTTCACACGCTTCAGCAATGGTAGCGTGCGGAGCGTGTCGACCGTTGCGACTAGCGTCTCCGCTACATCTAGCTGGCGCAATACGCAGAAAGACCCCGATGTTGCTCTTCCTGCTATTCCGTCTCTTCCCGGCAAGAAAAAACCTCTTCCACCTCCGCCTGCTAACCTCAAGAGTCAGTGGCGTGTGCCTTTCATTATGTAGAGATATCTCTTGCTAATGGAATTTTATCATCGTAATGAACAAAATAGTCATTTCCGGCGTGCCTTGGGAACTGGTGAATTCTCTTTTCTTTTTCTTTTTCTTTCCCTTTTTTTGGGCGCTATTGTAGCATGTGCTAACGGGCTCCTGTCACCGTAACAGAACGAACTTCCACGAGGTTGCCATGTGCGACCACAGGAACATGTGTTTGCACCTCCGCCCCTGAGATACACTGTAAAAGCACAAGCCCGAGCGCAGGCTGCTGCAGGTGCCTTGGACACCATTAGCGAGCGCTCGAACGCACCAAAGTCACCAGTCTACCAGCGTGCAGAAGTGCCACTAAGCACATCTGATGTCGGGGACATGGAAGGCCAAAATGATGGACCAAAGAAGGTGCAAAAAGGTCAGATCCACGCCCTCGCAAAGATGCTGTCCGCCTTGAAGGCGAACCGCGGAGCCCACTGATGGGCATTTCTTCCCGGAATCGATATTCACCACAGAGAAGTCACCGACCGACTAACAGCCAGTCCTTTCGATATTCAGCACCTCTACCCCTTAAGCTTTTGCATCTACGTCCGTATATTCTACCTTGACTTTTTTTTGAAACAAGCGTGTAAGGAGGACGAAATACGGAGCGGACTCGATGGTTATATAGAGTACTTTTAGCGTGCTGCAGCTGCAGAGCTGACAGCCTATGTTTGTGTGCGAGTAGTGGAATCAACGAGGAGTATTTTATGAGATACTTTTTCGTTTTTGACGGTGTGATGGTTTACATAATCACGTTCCCAATTTTCGTTTCACAGGTCGGATGTTATCTACATCTGTCGGGTCTACGAGATGACCACTTGTCCGCTTCTCTGGCCGCATTATGGAACCATTTACACAAGGAGACATGACCACCTGCAAGGCGGCAAATGCCATGTTCTGTTCCAGCGCAGTCGGGCCTGTCTGAGCCGGAGGCGATGACGGTGGGGAGACCGTCTTGCCCATGAGCACGCTAGATGGCTCTGCGGGCATAAGGGGATTCTCCTCACGTTGCCCCTCCATAGGGGCACTAACCGGAGTTGTGGAGCGCGATCGGGAGACAAGACTACCAGGCGAAGTTATTGTCTCCTCGATCTTGTATTGCCCTGAGCTGTGCGTGCGCACTAGGTTCACGTAGTACTCTTGAAGTAGTTCGCGGGTGCACTGATGTCGGAAAGGCAAAACATGAAGTCAGCAACAATACTTTTGCAAGGACAAGAAAGAACGAGTGGTGATTATAATGTAAAAGTGGCGGAACTTAAGGAACGAGAAGGAGGGGAGATGGTTGCATACCGTAAGCCTCCAATCGATTGCGGCTAGCAGCTCCTTTTCGAGGACGTTGAGTTCCATGACTCGGACGCCCCCGACTTTCGCATAGAAGCTATTCGTACAAAATACGTCGCATAGAGCCTTGCTGGATACAGCGATAGAAGAGATGATGAACCTGTGTACTGTGAGTGATGAGATAGTGAAGCGCTCGACTCGCGCGCATATCTGATCGATATAATGCAAAGTGATGATAAGGCATGTTCGCTGCGTATGGTTAATCGCAGGGCAGAGTAGGCCAATCATATGGGCTTACTTCCACGTTTGTGTACTTTGCGATGCGTCGAAGATATTCTAGTACAGAGATAGCTGGTGCTGAGCGAGAATGAAACCTGGTGAGAGACTCGCTGTTTGTCAAGGTATCAGTGCGTGGTCGACATGGAATTCCGCAATAGATCACTTACGGGGATAATGGAATTTTATCATTATGGATGATGAGTCTCTGCAACATGTCTGCTAGAGAAAAAAAAGAAGAGACACATGTGAGAAGGGTTGCATTGCAGAGGCTTGACAATACCTATAAGGATCACGAGGTGGTCCAGATCAGCATCCTCAAATCTGGAGGGGAGTGTGGTGGATTGAGAGGAATCCGACATTCATCGCTTGGCAGACGGCGTCGTCGCACAGGCCTCTCAGCTGGGCAGACCGTCAAGAGGGACTCAAATGATACCGTGAGTCACGTGTTTTACCTTAATGGCTTGAAATTGGAAAAAAGTGAAATGCATACTGTGCCGCCAGCTTGCATTTTCATAGATTTCTAAGCACAATTGGAAGCGTGATCACGCGTGTTGATTGACTATCTAGGGGAAATTTCATAAGCAAAGCTTTTCGCCACACCGACTCAACAACACACCTCAGGGAAACAAACCCCGTGATGATACGTGGTAGCCATGCACCACCCTTTGGCATAGCGCAATGGTTTCGGATGTTGCAGACAGGTTTCTACAACTCTGGGCTCATTTTTGCTATTTGCCACAGGCTCTTCTTGGCCGTTTCCTTTGTGTGGCGAGTGCTGGTTGCCATCTTCTCGACCACATCCATGAGCTTATCGGAATGTTTGTCGCCATTTTTCTGCCTCTATAGAGGTTCTTGATTAAATGTTATCTATGACATGGATGCATGTCTTGAACCATGGGTCAAAGTTGGTCTCCAAGTCATTTACAAACGACACAAGAAAGTTTCCCGGCCAGGAAAACTCTGAGTTGAATTTGTCATGGTATTAGACCAGATATACCCAGAACATATAACAAGTTTTTCCAGAGTTTTTTCAAGAGTACAACATTTTTTCTGGTAACCATCTGGAAAACTCTGGGGAAATGCAAAAAAACGTAGGTTTGTAAGGTCAGGATACATATCTAATGATGATTAATAAGCGTGGCAAAGGAGATTCTGGCTCATATATATATATGCGCGTAGTGACGGTGTACGGTCTCACTGCTAGATAGGATTATAATGCTGGCATAAATGCCCTTTTTGATGTGTAAGGCGTGGTATTTTACATGTTCACGACAGACCAAACCCGCACAAGGTCATCGGAGAATCCTCCATAGAGCGTCTGACCATCAGCAGACCAAGCCAATGAAACACATTCCGGTTCGCGAGAGTGCTGACCGACGTCAACAAAGTCAGGCTTTAGCTCGTCAACAATGGACCTAAGATAGTTCGCGTTAATACCATCGCTCTCCAAAGTATCTAACAAATCTCGAACTCACTTGCTCTCCAAATCGAAGATTTTCACACAACTGGCAGTCGCCGCGCACAACCAGTATCGGTTGGGACTGAACACTAGGGCGTTTACAACATCACCAGCCTCTAGCGAATAGAGGTGTTTGCCGTCATTCAGATCCCACAACATGGTGATGCCGTCTTTGCCGCCTGACGCAGCAAGTGAACCATCAGGCGAGACAGAAACGGCATTGATATATCCAGTGTGTCCATAATGGTTCGTGCGCAGTTTGCATTTGGTAAGCTCCCAGACCTGCAAAAAAGTGTCAGCTGTGAGACAGAGAAATTACAGAACGAACACGAGGAAAAAGTCGGAAGAAAAGTCAGAGATCTTGGTGAATAAATTCTAATCTCATTGGGGAAACCCTCTGAAGTAGCAAATAGAATTGTTGTAACATCATTCTGTAAAGTAGTGGCAATAATAAGGGGCCATCCATACACTTACCTTAACAACTTTATCCCATCCGCAAGAAACAATGACGGGATTAAGGGCATTAGGGCTGAAACGAACACACGAAACCCTACAACGATAAACTGTGAGTAAAGTGCAGTTTGATCAAAAATTATACAACCAATGACAGACCATTCCGTGTGTCCATCATCCTTAATATCGAATTTGCATTCACCAAGGGTATTCCAAAGTTTGATGGTTCTATCCCTGCTGCCGCTCACAATCTGCCTGTTGTCAGCACTAAAACTGACACTAAGGACATCGGACTTGTGTCCAACAAAGCGACGTGTCGTCTGACCGGTGTTCAAGTCCCAGAGACGGAGAGTGTGATCCCATGACGAAGAAAGAGCAAACTGCCCATCGGAGGAGATGACGATGTCAGAGACAAAGTGGTTGTGCCCATGAAGAATGCGTTTAGGAAATCCATATTGTTCCTCCGAGCGGGTCAGCTGCCATACAATGATAGTCTTGTCTAGGTAGATGTACAGTGCTCAGAAGGAGGAATTGCAGTATTAGGAGGACGCTATACCTCTCGACGCAGTGAGAATCATGTCAGGATTTTCAGACGATGTGGCAATGGCAGTCACCCATCCTTTATGGCCCTGGAGTGATCCCAAGAAACGTAAGGCCTCAGCCATGGTGTTGATTATGGAGAATGAAGGGGGCCTGAGTCGACGGTGAAGTTCAGTCGCTATACAGATGTAGAATAACGCGTGAGATAGTTTGGAAGATAATGTACAGCAGCCCGAGTGTCTGGCTCGAGGCGCAGTATTCCGCTCTCAATCATTTTTACAAACTTTATTTAACGAGCCAGTATACATAACGCAGAGTTAATACAGATCGTCATTTTTGCTAGATACCTCCCACACTTTCACCATCTCCAATGCACTCCTCATATAACTTCTTATTTTCTGGTCGTCTGTTTCCTCTCCTGCCTCGTCAGTAATCATCACATCGGGTCCCATAAGCGCCTTTCCTTCTATAACAAAGCCTTCAAGAACCCTTTGTCGCAATGTACCTTCTTGTAGAATTGCATCCCATTGAGAATCTGCGAGTTTGTGCAAAAGGTGAAGGCTGCATAGTGCTGAGACCAGATAATATTTTGCAACAGCTATTTTGACGCTTGGTAGAGGTACAGAGGATGGGGAAAGTTGTCCAGAGTTAGACTTGGGAGATACCTTGAAAGGGGAAGAAAGTAAATTGAGAATCTCGTCCCGAGATGACATAGGATACGGTTCTTTGTTTCTGTCCCTTGTGCCGGTCGTCTCTGTCTCAGACAAGACATCACCAGAACCCTTTCCAGTGAACTTGGGCTTGGCTCGCGGAACCAAGGTCCTTGTTTTTCGTGTGCTTGTACCGTCCGTGGAATTGCCGATTGAAATATAACGGCTTAATACTGATATTTTGAACAGCGTCTGACTAGCCGGAATCCCCGAGAAGAAGGCATGCAAAGCCGATACTGGCAGATCGAGAATGCGTGTCGTCAAAGAACTCAAAAATAACGTTGGGGATAGCAGGCTTGATTGTGTCAATGTTAAGTTGACCAGCTGCAATGCCGAAAATTCAGCAATCACCATTAGACTGCGGAGTAAGCTGAACTGACCAACGAGATGAGGCGTGAGCCAAGATTGCATTGCGATTTAGGAGTTCCATGGAGGTTCGGATGACCCGATGTATGTGAAATAGATGAAAAGCACGAAAATGCGATTTGCAATGGCGTATCGACATCCCAGCGTGGGCCTGTTTTTGACCGAGGCGGAGGAATTTGACAGAGTAGGAGTGCAGAGTAAGGTTCTATAGAAACACTTAATGAGCAACACGAAGCAGGACCTCGATCTCACCGTGTCCTCTTTCTCTTTCCCGCCTCTCATCCTTTTCGAACACCTGGATCAACCACTCAAGTACAGGCCAGGCATATGGGCCTACGATCGAGCTCTTGGTCTCGATTGACTCATCCTCGTCGAGATGGACTCGATCTAACTGTTTCCGTTTCACGAAGCCGTCCCTTATTAACCCCCAACAGTCTTTCAGAGAGTGCATCGCCAGGAGATCGTCCCTCATGGGAGAATTATCCTCTGGTTCTTCTAATGGCTTTTCTTTTCCAAAAGGGTCCACGTCTTTTACACCATTCCTGTCGACGTACGAATGGTGAGGCAAACCTCTCAGCAAACATTCTGGAGAGTTTGTGCGTATGAATGCATTAAGCAGAGCGTTAGCCATTGGTCGCGAGCCTGGTTTAGGCCATAGGTCCTGTTTTTGACGTTGAAATTGCCCTTTATGAGGGGAAATTGGCGCGTCAGGGCGGTCTACACGTTTGGGTGGCGGGGGTGGGTACAGAGAGATGTATAGTAGTTGACGTATGTGCAGCCTAAAGTAATCAAGTGTGGCCTAGGGCGTGAGACCTGATACACGATAACGCAGAAACCAACATACGGGGGCGGTTTATAGCCTTTGGTCCGGAGCTTATCAAGGACGTCAATTCCATATTCGTACTGACCTTCCTCAAAACAGTTATCAATAATTCCTCTTTGGATCAGAGGTAGCTCTCGTTCTGAAGGTTTGGTGTTTACAGTAGCCATAGAGCATGGGGTGACGCGCACTAACGCGAACAGAAACGGTGTGACGTAGCGTGACAAATAGCATGATAGCATTACAGGATGCAATTCGAGTACTTAACATGGTTGGCAGAATGATATAATGCTGGTGGATATATGGATCACTTTCTCCGGTAAACCTCCAAGTCAGCAGAATCTAGCGGCCTCGGCCTTCAAGCTTCGATAATTACATCATTGAGGTGAGGTCAATAATCAAGCTCTTCATCGAGAAAAGAAGTAAAGGGTTTCACTAATTAATCATTTCTTGTTATTGTCCCCGTGAACATCCATCACCCGCACTCCTGCTTTCTCCAATTCATGCACAAGAGCTCCATTCTCGTGCAAAGCTAGCAAATCGTCGTAACCACCCAGCGAACGACCACGTAAGATGACGTTAGGAAAGGTGGCACGGTCCGTGAGACGGATGAGCAGGCGTTTGATAACGTCGCTATCATCTGTTTTAATTGGTGAGAAAGATGTTCCAGCATGCGTTAGAATGTCTAGACCTCGCATATCTACCTCCACCACGGTAGGTGGCGGATTCAAGTCATAGCGAGCGAGAAGATCTTTCGCTCTTCGGGAATATCTGTAAAACAATAACACAGAGTGGCATGAAGACAGGCTATTATACAAGAGGCATTGTTTAGCAAGCGCACGGGCAATAGCTCTTGCTGAATACAATGACAGGCGTCTGATTTAATTTCGCGACTCGCTCAGTCCATAGCTTGGGGTTGATTGGTTCTCCAAGGGCCCAGACCGAGGGTGCTATGGGTGCAGAGGTGTCAAGACTATGCGGAAGAACATGCTCTGTGTTTGCCACCATGTACAAGAGACCATTGAGTTCGTCTATGGTTTCAGTTGAAGATGTGACAGATGAGGTGCGAAAGAAAAGAAACAATGTCAATAGGCCTGCTGCGAGCGCGCAGAGGACGCGTTTCCTCCGATACAGCGGGCTACCTCCGTTTTGAGTATCGAATAGTGATTGTTGAGACATGGTGAAAGTAGCGATAAAGCCGGGGTCGCAGCGGCGCCGCAGATTGCCGTAACACATATTAGCTGGCCGATCAATTTTTAGCAAGAATTTTTGAAACCAACCAGCTACCGCAAGCTGCAAAAAAACAGTGTTTTTGGTAGGATGCAACCAGTCGAATACGTCATTTTTGATTTGGACGGGCTTCTCATGTAAGACATCTTCCTGTCAGGATCAAGTTGTCGCCCTTTTGACGGTCACCTTTTGATGATAGAAACTCAGAAAAGCAAGCAGGTCGTCATCTATTTTTGCATATCTTGTTTAACTTGGAACGCGCACGATATACACGGATGTAACAAACGAAATATTAGCACCATATGGGAAAGAAATGACCATCGACATCAAAGCTGGTCTTATGGGGAAACGTTAGTTTTCAAAATTTCATGTGACTCTGAATCCAGCTCACGCTATGGTTACGCTGTGCTTTGAAAAATTCATTCTTTACCAGCTGAAAAGGAGGCGGCTAAACATATTCTGTCATTCTTCTCGGACATTGATCTAACTGTGGATCAGTATATTCTAAAGCAACGGCAGAAACAAGATGTATTATGGCCTACCGTTGCGCCATTACCCGGGGCCCTCAAACTTCTTCAGCACCTTCACAACCACTCCATACCCATTGCTGTTGCAACTGGCAGCCAAAAAAGAAAAATCACTCTTAAGACCTCACATTTACCTCACATGTTCGACCTTTTCGCTGGCCATATTGTTTGTGCAGATGATGTTGAACAAGGAAAACCCTGTCCCGATGTCTTCCTCGCTGCGGCGGCTCGTCTTGGAAGGCGTGTTGGGCGAGGGGATTACACGATGGTCGACGAAGCTGCCCAACTGGAGAGAAGTAAGGGTCTGATATTTGAGGATGCGGTACCCCACTTTACTCACCTGTCCAATATGTCACTGATTGTGATCCTGGTTAGATATTAGGGGTTGAAGCTGGGGTTAGAGCTGGAATGCAAGGTGCGTTGCACTGAAGTGTAGGCATATTCTGCTAATGGACACCGTCTCAGTTATTTGGGTCCCTGACGTTGGGCTAACTACCCTCAGCGATGGGAATAACCTTAGTGTGAAGGAGACGCTGGCCTCGCTGGAAGACTTCGTGCCAGAAAAATGGGGTCTACCATCATACCCTATATTGTCAAGTTCAACAGGATGATACAGATACAGAGGCTTCAGGCCTCAGTCTGGATGAGTACTACACGTAGGTAATATGAATACACTGGTATAGATATAATGAGATGGATCAGAAATAGGATCCAGCCTGAGCGTATGATGAACTTTGTGAGTTGACATTGTTATCTGCGGATGGTAAATCTCGGACGGACTGCTGATGCATACTTGCAGAAGACCCGGGTCCGAACATTGGTCGTGGTACTTCGAAAGGTTTGGCAACGAGGACTGACCGCCCACTTGGGATCATAGATTGCAATTCATTAACATGAGGGACCTGTTGAAA